>VXBL01002259.1:358182-368376 GCA_013400195.1 Aramus guarauna
AAAAAAAAAAAAAAAAAGCCCTGAACAAGATGTGAAGCAGAAAAGGAAAAAAAAGTGACCCCTTGGGGAGCCCCTGGGTATATTTACGATGCAACAAATCTGCATTTGGTTATTTCTCAGCGTTACTCGGAAAATATTAACCTGACTGTAACTATGAGACTGACACCCTCAGACCCTCCCCCCCCCCCCCCCCCCCCCCCCCCCCCCCCCCTCCCCCACGTAAAACACAAATTAAAAACCCCNCAAGCCTTTCCTCTGCTGGCCGGGTCGGCTAAAGCCTCCCTGCGGCGGCGGCACCGGCACCGGCACCGGCACAGCGGCTTTGGCACCCTTTTCCAGGCTGGCCTTAGGCGTTATTCCACGCCCGGGGCCGGGGGTGTCTTCCAAGTAGAGGTTTCACAAGCAGTTAGTTTGCTAGCTAGCAGGAAGTTTAGATACCGGCAGAAAAAAAGTTACTGCAAATTCCCCCAACATCATTACTTTTTTTTTTTTTTTTTCCCCTCGGTAATTTTCGAACCAGACTACAAGGTAAGAAAAAACACTGAAACAAGATACAATGCTTTCAATAATCCGCACAAAGGTCAAATCCAAGGGAGAGAATATTTTACAGAATATGATATACATGGAGCAGAAATGGGAGCTGGAGAAAAACAAAGACCAAACTACAGGGTAGTGTCATGTACAGAGATCCNAACTAGTAAAAAAAAAAAATCGATTTTTGCAGTGAACCAGCTGAAGGACTCTGGGGAAGGGAAGGACAGAGATTTCTTCTTGTACTCAGAGAGGGGGGGAAAGACTAACACAGTGCATGCCACAGTCACAGAGAGCAAGATCACGATTCATTCGAGGATGTGATCCTAGAAGGGGTCACCTGCGTTAACAAGTTTATAACGAGGTGGTGGAGTCTCTTCCCCAAAGCAGATCTTGTTAACTGGAGGAGGAAGCGTTGTGCTGCAAACGAACCAAAAAAAAAAAACAAAAAAAAAAAACAAAACCAAAAGAACCAAAACCAACAAACCACCAACCAAAAATAGAAGGGAAAAAAAACCCAAAAGAAAAAAAAAGAAAAAAAAAAAACAGGCCTTCTGAACGAAAACCACCATTGTAAACTGTCCAGTTTATTTAAAAAAATGACTACAACAGAGACAACATGAGATTTCATATCTAGACTAGCTTCCTGGTGTCGCACGGCACAAACATACAACAGGTTCGGTTTCTGTCTTTATTTAAAAGAACAAAGCAAAGAGATCGGAGTTGGGTGCTAGAGGCTTCCGTTTGTTTCCAAAAAGAAGTGTCATGTACATATATAAACCCTTCTGCACAAAGAAGGGTCTTGTCATGTCTTGAAATATTTTAAGTTTTGTCCTTCATGTTTTATGGAATAAAAAGTTCAGCCTTTTTATTGCATGAAACTAAACCTGGGGTTTTGGCCCCCGCCACGCGTCTCCCTGCCCATACACCTAGCTTCTTCTTCTTCTTCTTCTTGCATAATTCGTTGAGATCCTCCGAACGGCAGCTGACTCTCTTGATCCTGGAGAGGAGGAGGGGGAGGGAAATCACACACTCATCGTCATGCTGGGGGAATACTGCAAGAGAGACAGAGCCAGGGTGAGAAATCAGGCGGGCCAGGCCCCCAGACACCGAAGGGGGACGCAAAAGGAGGCTGATGACAACTCTACAGCAACCTAATTGGAGCTAATAAATCAGGAGGAGAGGATACGCTGGAGACTCGAATTTATCAGGGCGTAATCTGCTCCGTAACTTGCTTTTCCAGGGAGAAAATCAGCAGAACAGTATGGGGCGAGATGCAATTTAAAACAAATAATTAACATGCACGCGTGTATATGCTAATAGAGGAAGAGGAGGAGGGATGTCTGCAGCCATGCGGAGCGCCTTGAACGGGCCAGGCCAGCACAGCTGGCTGCATCCCTGCCGGCTCCTCTCCATCCCACGGGATTCTCTCCCCTCCCTTGGTACGCTCCATCCCACCACCGACCCAAGCTGGCACCCACCAGCGCATTCTTCCTCCCCACTTTCTGTCCCACAGCAGCTCACACATAACACAACCCAGGTCCAAAACAAAAGGCGCCCACCGCCAAGCCCAGCCGCCCCACGCCGGGACGCCCCGGGGACCGTTCCCTGCCCTCCGTCCCCAGGGAGGGACTCACTCACATTGTCATTTTGGAAGGAATGGAGAAAGTTGCCTCCCAGCTCCCCGTCGTCTCTTGGAGTGCCCGGGGGATTGCTAATGCCACTTATGTTGTTTGGAGAATTCTGCGGGAGATGGGTGGGGGAGGCGGTGAGCAGATCCCTGCGCCGCCCCAAACTGCCGTGGGGGCAGGACGCAGCCCCTCCTGCCCCAGTCGCATCCCCTCGACGTGTCCCCATCCATCGGGGTCACATCGGTATCCCAGTGCCGAGAAAAGGGGGGCCCGTGCACCCACCCTGCAGCTCACTTACTTTTGGAAGTCCGTCTATGTCTCCTGACCCTGCGCAGGGGGGACACAAAAGAAGAGCCTTACTGAGCATGCAGTGAGGGCCCCCGCTCCCCCCTGCCCTGCTCCCCCCTTCTGATTTCCAGCCAAAGCATCTGCCTTGAGCACTGGTCCGAACTGGGGACTGACCCTGGGACAGGTACTGGGATGCTCAGCCAGTGTTCCCAGGGAGCAAAGGCACGGCGGGGCTCCCCGAACCGTAACCCCCCCCATCGCAGGCGCTCACCTAACGATCCGTTCATGTGATGGGGCTCCATGCCGCCCATGCCGCCCATGGGGCCGTCAGAGCCGGGGCCCATCGGGAACTGCGGAATAAAAAGGCGACAAAACCAAAATCAGCCACAAAACTACCCTGAGGTGTCTGCCACGGCCCCGGTGGCTCCGGGGGACCGTCCCCTTCCCAGCCATCCCTCCGGAGCGGGATGAGAGGAGGGACACATCCACCCCTCGAGGCTGTGGGGACACATCTGGGGGCTCGTGGTCTTGTGGGTTCACCTATAAAATTTGGCCGGACGGGTGCAGGCAGACCCAGACCCCTGGCAGCGCAGAGGGCTCCCTCCAACTAGCATTTAAAGAGATTTAAGTCTGCCCACATCCCGCAAAACGCAGCATCGCGCGGGGCAGGCAGCTGCCACCACCTCGGCCGGAGCAGCAGG
This sequence comes from Aramus guarauna, assembly GCA_013400195.1. Classification (NCBI taxonomy): domain Eukaryota; kingdom Metazoa; phylum Chordata; class Aves; order Gruiformes; family Aramidae; genus Aramus; species Aramus guarauna. Next base: position 361,334 of record VXBL01002259.1, read on the forward strand.
ACCGCCGCTCTCTTAATAAGCATAAAAAATTAACAAAGTCACCGAAGAGTTAATCGCTTTTTGATGGTTTGTTTTATTTCTGTTTTGTAACAAATGGCTGAAATCAATTAAACTGCTTTACTCTCAACTGATGAAGTTAATTATGATTTGTTATGGTATCTGATATGTAAATTATTAGAAAGCAGACTTACATTCGATCGACTGCCTGCGGGCGGTACTGGATTAATCATTGTGTAGATGTTGTCACTTGAATTTGTTGAATCTGTGGAACAGTGAAGCCCAGTAAGTCGGGTGATTAATTCATTTCTTAATTAAAACAAACTCATGCCACTTGAACTCATTCTTTTGTATTTTATCACCTAAAATTCCCACTAAGTACCACCATTTTCTGGCTAATTTGTATTTAATGAAGATCCACAAAGTTTTTAATCACAGAAATTCAACTGTGAAAAATAATTCAACTCCTGGCTGGGAAGCACGGGGAGGTAATTCCCCACCGTGTAGCACTCCTCACCTCCCCACCTCCCCGAGCCCCGCAGCATCCGAATCCATAGGGGGGGTGTAGGAACATCCCCGAATGCCATCCCAAAGCCAAGCAGCCCGTGCCGCTCGCTCCCCGGAAAGGCAAAAGCTACATAAATTGGTTATCGCCAGTTGGGCAGGGGTTGTCCACGCTCGATGGTGCAGCCCCAGGGATGGAGGTCTCTCGGGAGGAGAAGGGGTAGGAGCCTGGGAGGGCTGGCCACGGAGCGGGGGATCTCGGGGGGCTCGTACCTGCGGGACTGGGCATGATGGGTGTCCCCGGAGGACCACCGCCGCCGGGCGGACCCTGTGGAGAGACGAAGCGGGAGTAAGCTGCGCAAACACGAGCATTGCCCACCTCCCCACATTTTCAAACGCCTCCCCTAGCTGGACCTCGCACCCCCAAATCCAGCTCGGCCCCCCCATAGCACTGCTTCCTCCCCCAATCTCTGCACCACGCACCTCTGCACCCTGACAACAAGGACGGACAGACAGAGCAGGAGGACTCACCACGTATGTACCAGGCGATGAAGAAGAGTATGGGATCTATAGAGAGAAGAGAGCTGGGTTCAGCCATGGGGTGCACGGGGAGTCCTGTGGGCTGGACCCCAGCAGGGCACAGCCGACAGCCCCCCGCCACCCCACCAGCCCGGCCAGGATGGGGGTCCCAGGGCCCACCAGCCCCGGCAGCTGCACCCCACCACGGGGAGAGCAAGGCTTAGGCTTTAGATGCAGCGGCAGCACCTAAACGAGAGGCTGGGGAACCCCCTCTCGTTAGCAGGATTCAGCTAACGGGGAATCACCCCGTTTGGGGGACGGTCTCCGACCAGCCCCACGGCTGGTACAAGGACCACGGGATACTCACTGAGTTAGCACTGCTGGGGTTCGGCCACGGTCTGCCGGCTCCCGGCCCCCTGGGGTCAAAATTAAACAGGAAAAAAATAAAATGTAGTGGTTTTATCCGCACAGTCTCACAAAGCCCAAGTTGGCAGCCAAACATCCCCGGCGTGGGGTTTGCCTTACATGTTAATTCCAGGCATGCCGGGACCTAGGGAGTTGGGTGGAGGTCTCATGCCGCTGCCGTAGTTCTGCAACGATAAACAAGGATCAGTCCACCGTCATGGAAAGGGAAACCGGAGAAGGGAAAAAAACAACAACCAAACACAAATCCAAGAGGGTTAGTTTGCAAAAATGAGCTTTGAAAAAAAAATAAAATTAGATGATGATGATGAACGGAGAGGCAATTAGCAATCGTGTTTATAAAAAACCCCAGGCAGCTGAATATGGAAGGGAGCCAAGCTGAGCCCAAAGCCCCCCCTTCCCCGGTCTCTGGTCCCACACCGGTGGAGGGAGAACAGCCCCTTCCCAGCTCTGGGAGACAAATCTGCTCACAGCCTCCAGACACCAACATCAGCCTTTTGGGTTTGTCTTTTTGTGCAGGGGAAAACGGGGGCAGGAGGAGAAAAGGTGTCGCTGCTTGGAAGGTGGTTGCTGCAGCGTAAGGATGGGAAAAGGCTGCACGAGCTCCCCCCGAGATGGAGCATCCCCTGCTCCCACGATAACGGCTGGAGTAGGGAAAACCAAGCCAGGCTTGTTTTCCCGTGGCTTCCCAGCTCTCTGCTACATCCCCCAGAGCGGGTCTGCAGCTGCAGGGAGCGGTTGAGGGCAGGCAGCCCCTCGGGGCTCCTCTCCTGGCTTATTCCAGCCTGGCTTAGCCTCCAGCCGGGACCAGGAGTCTCAGATCTGTGTCCCTCATCTCCTAAAACCAGCTCTAGTACAAAGCCAGGCCCAAGGCAGCAAAGGAAGAGGAATCCCCCCGATTGGTCTCCGCTTTGCTCCCTGTGCCCTCCGGGCGACGCTGGATGTAGGTCACGCCGCCGCTCCTCCCCTCCCACCTTCCGTGCGCGTCTTTTGGGGCTGTATTTCTGTCATTTAGAGAAAAAATTGCTAGGGCAGGAGGGGGAATGGCTGGCCGCCTCCTATTTCACAGCTCCTCCAAGCTGGATTTTAAGTGCAATACTTCAGTGCCGGTGATTTTTCCCTGGATTTATGGATGCATCGGAGCATGGTGCTGTGCTGAGGGCATCGCCAAAGTTTGTTTTGAAGAGGCAGAAAAAGGTTTTCCCCAAACAAATTACCGGCAAGTCTTTAATTGATCAACATTCCAGCCATTTACACTGAATAGCAGCATCAACCCCCTTGTTTAAAAAAAAAAAAAAAATAAAGCTCAGCGTTTTTAATTGGAGCTGAAAGGCTGGAAAACGAAGCCATCTGAAAGATGCTCAGGGAGGGTGGAGAGGGAACGCAGCTGTGCCGAGCGACCTGGATGCCGGGCTCCGGCAAGGCACCGCCAAAACCCAGCGAGCTACAAACCCTCTTCATCGAGGCACCGGCAGACCTAATCCTGGCTTCTGCAGAGCTAAAGCTGCGACTATTAAAGGGAAAAAGGATGATTCATCGTCAGCATGTAATAAGTAGCTGTTGTCAGGGCGCCGGGATGTCCTGGCTGGATGCTCTGCAGCCCTTTGGAATAATTTAAGGAGTATTTGGGAAGGTCCTGATGCAAAGCTTGAAGAAAAAAAGAAGCCGTGGGCATGCGAGGTGTGAGGGGCTGCTGGGTTTGGTTCGATATTTTTGGTGGTTGCCCGCACCGGCGCTGGTTCCTGGATGGCTGCGGGGAGGCAGCACCCCGTGGGTGCCAGATTGGGAAGCCCAGCACTTCTCCAGGGGAAGGCTGCCTTTAAAACAAAAAAAACACACCCCTCTCCCTAATGTACATACACAGGGAATGGCAGAGTCAAAAATAAAGCTCTGAACGTTTCACAACTCCTGCCGGCTCCCAGACCCGCCGCCATCCCACGCGGCGCTGAACGCGCGCTCGCGGCTTCCAAGTTTCACGGTGAGCTTTGCAAGTGGGAAGCGAGCAGCCTCCCCCCGGCAAAGCGCCGCCGCTCGCCTTGGCGCAGGCTGCGCTAACAAATGACATGGGTTTTTTTGGGTGCAATCCTCCAGGAAAGGAGGATTTTAAGCAAAGCAGCGGCGCTATCGGAGGGCTTGTCCGTGAAACGATGCTTGTGCGGGTTTTTTTGTCTCCTGCTCTAGGATGGATCAGGGTGCCTGCGGAGACGGCCGGCCATCCCTGAGCGGCATCCTCAGGTTGGTGTTAAAAAGAGATGACACAACTCCCTCCTTACACAATATTCACTCATCTCAACAGTCTCCAGGGGAAAAACAAAACAAAACTCCAGCGCACCCGCTCGTCTCTTGACAGACTCTGATCCTCGCGCTACAAACTTGACGTAGGCGACGATGCAGAGAGGATAAACCTCCAACCAAAATATGGTAATCTGGTTTCGAAGTCTCATAGAAGGCACAAACAGGAGTGAGTCAACAACAAGCCACTCCGTAAAGTGAATCAACAGAAAGACAGCATATATTAACCCAGATCTGCTTAATTTCAAGAGTTCACTCCCCTTTCCTGAAACAGAGACCTCAAGCAGGCAGCAGGAAGGGCAGGCGGAGGGGAACCTCGCAGAGGAAAGCCTTATTCCCCTGCTAAATGCAGCTTTGCCATTTCTTTTTATTTATTTATTTTTAATGCAAGCCTCCTTTCCTTTTCCCGCTGTTAGGGTCGTAACTGTTTCCCAGGCAGGCAGTGTAATGCACTCAAAGGCTGCTCCGGCGCGGCGCTAAGTGCCATCCCCTTTGACGGAAGGGCAGGAGGGAGGTTGCGATGCCCTTAATGAGCTCTGAAGACCTCGCTCGCGTTAAAAGGAGGGATTTCCAGATGCTAGACTAATGCAAAACGCATTAATGCTAATGGGGGGATAGGGTGTGGGGGGGAAACTCCCAGCCCTTTGAACCCCAGGAGGTTGTTGCGATGGTGCGTGGCGTTTGCCGAGCTGTAAGATGCTCTTTGGCGCTGGGCTTACCTGCGGACCGGGACCCATGGGGCCCATCCCTCGCGGAGGATTCATCCTTTGCATGGGGCCGCCCATGTTTGGGTGCCCTGTTGGGAAGAAAGCGGGGACGTTACGCGGCACAGCGGCCACTTCGGGTCCCAAATTAACGGCTAACGAGAAATGTTAATGTTCAACCCTCCTCCGCTGGGTTTACCTTGCTGTCGCGTGGGATCCATAGAGTTGGGCAGCAACGGCTGTGTACCGGGAACGGCACCCGGGGGCTGTGAAAACAAGGGCAGGAAGATTAAAAAAATAATAATAATTGCTAAAATGCAGCCTAGAGCGATAGATTTAGGGTGAGGTTTTGGGGGGGCTTTTCGGTGTGCTGCCTGGGATCTAGCACCCCTCCTGCTGCAGCACAACATGCGGCTGCCCAAGCATCCTGCATCCCGCTGCATCCCACATCCCGGCATTTTCCTACAGCCTCTGGGCGTTTGCCTCCCCTTTGCTTTCACAAACACCTTCTAAGAACCAAACAAGGCACCAGCATTTCCTCCTCTCCCCGCAGCCCACGCACCGTCAGGCTGCTGTATTTTAGGGGAGCGGGGGAAAGCCCGGGCTGCGCGGGGTAGAGGCGTCAAAGCCGGCAGGGAAAGGAGACCGGCAGCGCGGCTCCCCGGTACCGACACGGCCAAACCATACAGGTTGCAGTGATTCATCGGCTGCCGATGGGGAGATGCTCCACCGGCAGAAAACCAGCGTTCAGACCTGTCCCCGCACAGGCAGGAGGGGAAGGCGGATGTTCCCCCTCCCCAAACCCAGCTCCGCTGGGCAACGCAGCTATTTAAGTTCAAAGGCTGCTCCGAACAGATAAAGGGGGAGAAAAACGCAGATACCATCTGCCTGGGGGAAGCAAACTGTAAACAGTTTTGCCACAGCGCTGACTTTTATTTGAATACCGACACAGGCCGATCCCACGGCTGGAGCACAGCACAGGCACCGGCCGTGCGTGGCCGTGCCGAGGCAGAATCCGCACAACCCCCTTTTTTTTTGGCAGTTTGGAAGCAAACCAGGAAGATAATCAAGGGAGTTATAGTGATGGATATTTACACTTCTGCTGCTTGACCTTCCTGCCTGCTTATTTATTCCTCTTGTCCCTCTGGATGTGACCATAACCTCGCCGGGCTCTGGGTAGGTACAAACCTGTGTTGTACAGGTGGTGTTTGGGGGAAAAAAATTAAATCTTTCTAATTAAATTTACTCACTCCTGGATGCTCGACCCCACTGCAAGAGCAGTCACCCCAAACCGGTCCCCTGTCTCTCCTGCCTGCCCCAGGTCACTGTGCTCACCTCCAGCGGTGCTCAGGACCAGCCTGGGGACCACAGCAGGACGGAGTCCTGTAAAACCGCCCCGTCCGAAGGTGCCGTTAATTAACACCTCGCGAAAACAGCCACCAACTTCCATTTTGAGTGGCGTGGTGACCCAGGCGGGAGGCTCTTCCAGCCCAGCCAGGCTTGGGGGTCCTACCTCAGCCCCCCTTGAGTTTTTCTCAGCTACATCTCAGCTGTCTCACCATCATTTTCCAAGTTCCAGCCATTCAAGCCTCTAATTCAACAATCACAAATACAAAGCAACCGGCCACATCCTATTTCCTGACTATTCGTTCTTTCTGCTAATAAGTGCCATATAAAAACAATAGTTAGCCAAAAAAAAAAAACAAGCTCTCAAGATAATTTTTTGCATAGTCAACTTTGCTACTCAAAGGAATTACAGGTTTCCTTGAATTTCCCTTTAGTGACAAATAACCTCTGGTTCGGTCATTACCCTATGGATTTGCACGGCATTGTTGGGCACGAGATGAATTCCTCAACCAAAGGCCACGCGTTCAGGCAGCACGAGGGGTGGAAGCCTCCGTCCGTAAGGGCAGAAACAAACTGCCCTTGTTTAAGCCGGGCTAAGAGGATAAACCCAACCCAAAAAATTCAGCAGTGACCTGCCCCGCTTGACCCCGCCGCTGATCTAAGCGCTTGGTCAACCCAGCAGCAGGATTATCTCCATCACTTTAATTTTCTGCGATTGCAGGGAAAATCCAGCCGGGCAGCGAGCACGCGGCACGGCACGGCCGTGATGAAAACATCGCAAATAAGAAGCGGCACATTCCCCACCGCCGTTTATGTTCTGGATATGCTCGAACCTCAAAATAAAATTAAAATAAAATGGTTACGTGACACCTGATGCTCCAGCACCACGAAAATGGAGGATGCCTGTGGGAGGCCATGCTTGCCACCCAAACCCAAGGAGCATCTGCAGGACATGTGGTCCTTGCCCCCCTCCCCAAATAAAAGATATTCCCGGGAAACCCGTCGACGCAGAGCCTGGGAGCGCAGTACCTGGTTGCCCATCCTGATGGGGGGCCGGGGACCTCCGGCGTAGCGTGGCGACATGAACGGCTGCGGGGACACAAAAGGGAGGTCAGCGACGGGCTGCGGGGAGGCAGCACGCTCCCCACGCACGCCGGTTAGACTGTACACACTGTTTTGTTTTGTTTTTTTTCTGGAGACATCCTTTTTAAAAAAGTGAAGTTTCCAAAGGAAAAAAAAAAAAGATGACCAAAAAAA
>VXBL01002259.1:370045-383611 GCA_013400195.1 Aramus guarauna
ATTAAAAAAAAAAAAAATTTCTCCTCTCTCATCCCAAAGGTTGGAGACCCCTCTGGGTTTTGGTGTGGTTTTTTTTTTTTTTGTCCGTGGTTCAGCAGAGGTGCTGGAGCGAGCGCAGAGGACGAGGATCACGTCCCAGCTCGCGCCTGGGCAGCGTTTGGCCGGCACAACCGGGGCTGCATCGCCAGACTGTACGGATGCAACATCCTTCCTCGAGGTGGATTCCCTAAGGATGCGAGTAAAATGGCTTGCGAGCAAAGAAAGGATGTCTAGGGGAAAAAAGGAGAGATTAGTTGGTGCAGGTTTAAGGCTGCAATGCAGCAGCCGTTGACATTTTGGGCTTGAACGCCCACTTTTTTTCTTTTTCTTTTTTTTTTTTTTTTTTAAATTTCCCTGAAAAACACGAAACGAAAATTTGCTTGGAAAAACCGTGAGCTCCGTGCAAGAATATACCGATGCGTGTTAACGTAAGGAGGAAGAAAAGGGAAAAAAAAAAAAAAAAATTCTATATTTTTGGAGTCAAAGGAGGTGTAATTGGTAGAGAAAGCAAACGAGCTTTGTCAGTAGGTGATGGGAAGCGACGGCAGGCTCCAGGACCGGCACCGGAGCAGATGTTCTCTACCTGCCTCGTTACTAATTTCAACAAGTGTTCGCCTTCTAGCTGCTGCCAGCAATGGCATGGTTTGTTACCATGAGCAATTTTCTTAATTAACAGACATTAATTAGCCATTTAGCAATTTTGCAAGCATTTGTTTAGCAGCTTTCCTAAACATGAATACCACTGTGATAATGGTACTGATTAGAGGGTCCCCTAATTAACAGTACAGGGAAGGAAAATTGAAATCACATAAATTAAAAAGGGAGGGGAAGTTAATGAAGGCAGGACATATTTGCACCTGCAAATCTTTTGTACGGCGGAAACTTGAGTGCAATGTAAATAAAGTAAGAGGGTGGGTTTTTTCCTCTTTTTTTTTTTTTTTTTTCTCTTTTTTCTTATTTGAACGGTTCGGCGGCGAGATGGAGCCAAGCGGATTTAAACCAACAGCCTCCTGCCAGCCTCCCTGCTCCAGCCGCTGCGCCCGGGGAAACGGAGTCCCACCATTTACACGGAGTCCCACCATTTACACGGAGTCCCACCATTTACACTACCACGTACTCTCCAGGAGCCAAAGCCAACCAGCCCCTGCCCCTACTGCCCGGCGAACCTTGGCAGGAAGAGGTCACAGCACCTCAGGAGAACCCCCCCGGTGCCTTCTCCATCCACGTCCCACCAAAGCGGAGAAGACAAACCTCTGTGGTCCAACTGCAGCACCAACCTCCTTTAGCATAAGTCCTCTCCATGCATGAAACTTGGTTTATTTTTGCTTCTGAGGTGGCTAACTCTGTCTGTGTGAATGCAAACCGTGCCAGGGGCAGCAGCCACCTCCCACCACTGGACCATGGAGGACAGGATGCCCCAACAAGGTCTGGCCACCACCAAAGCCCTTCCTACACATCAGAGCTGCAGGATTTGGGGTAGGGAAGATCAGCAGAGGTGAACAAGCGATGAAATCAAGTGGAAGGGAAAAACCAGGACTCACAGAGGCCAACCCTCAAGTCTCATCAATGAAAGAGTCAACAGGTCTTCCCCAACGCCTGCTTTGATGCGGTGCAAGGAGGAGGTCATTGTCATCCAGGTACCGACCGGACAGGCGCGCAGACACTGTCCTGAAGTTCTTAACCCCCTGACGTCCTCCCTCTCATATCCCCTGGCGTGTGAGGGTGTGGGGTTAACAGGTATCAAATCCATGGGGGACACGGCCACCTACACGCACCCCGGCTGGGCCCAGAGGTGATGCTTTGGGTCTGCGTTCAGAGCTCCAGAGCAAGCAGCGTTTGGTTATTGTCAAAAAAGCATCTATAAGACACGACGGCATTTTCACCAGAGAAGAATCCCCTGCGGCAACTGGATCTGGAGAGCATCGGTTGTTCGTGCTGCTGAATGCCCCCTCCGGAGCGTGGTCCTGCCCCGCCGCCCCAAGGCTGCTCCTTGGGATGCTCCGGGCTCAGCGCCGTCGCACCCCTCGCAGTTGCATTATCCCACGTGGTACTGCTGCCGGCAGAGACTTCTGGAGAATGCGACTGGAGACGCCCAGCTCGTGCAAACGTCTGGGCAGGCGGGGAAGAGCCGAAAGGGGCTCTTTTTCCTTTTTTTCTTTCCTTTTTCGGAACACCAATGAGCAGCAGCTTCTGAAACGCTCGCTCCGGGCTGCAACTGCTGCAGCCCCCTCCCGCGCCCCCACGGCACGGCTGCTCGGCTCCGTCAGAAACACAGACCCTCTGGATATTGTTATCTCCGTAAATATTTGCAGATGTTCCAGGGCCGGGACCTGTGCTCAGCCGGGAACGCCTGCCGGATCGGTTGCTTTTTCGCACGCGTTTCCCTCGTTGCAGAGGAAGCGGCAGATGATCCCGATGGATCACGGCGGTTGATACGCAAGTGTTTTGCAGGGATGACATGTGGGCTCCAACCAACAGAACAACCCTTTTTTCTTTAAAAAAATGTGTATTTAGCAGTTATTAAGTAGTGTTGTTACAAGAGGAGGCCGATCGCACGCAGTCCTGCTTCCTCCACATCCCAAATGCCCCGGAGTCGCACCCTCCATCCGACACGCCACGCTGGGCGAGCAGGACCCACTCTGCACTTAATTCGCTCTCAAGACAGCGCTCTCCCCAACCAGAGAAACCCCATCATCTCTCAACTTTTCTTTTTTTTTCTTTTTTTTTTTTTCCCCCCCAAACTGGATGGGTTGCACAGGGAGTTATTCTTTACCTTCCTGCAGCTGCCTCAAAAAAACCCCAACAACCAACCCCAAACAGCTAAAACGGCGTTAGAGGAAACTGTTTCCGACAGCTCTCGGTGCCCCAACCTCCTCTCGGCTTCATTTTTTCCTCCCCTCTACACTACGGGGACTTTAAAAGCCCAACCTGGCCCATCAGACAACCGAAGTTTGCTGCTGCTGCTGCTTTCTACAGGGAGTTTCCAGGCGATCGGGTTATTTCCACTCTGTCTTTCACGAGCTCAGCTCCTCAAAGTTCTTGTAAAATATTAAAGATGGAAAATGGCAGGAGCGATCATAGCTCTGCGTGTGTCAATTTATGTTTCCAGCATAATTCACCACAAATGGATCATGTTTTATGGGCTACATACTTTCAGCTAATGGGGGAGTTTTTCTATTTAAAAAACATTTTCAAGCACCTCTGGGGGTGGCAGAACAATGCAGGATGGTATGAGAAGGCAAAGCATCGCTGCCACGAGATACCGACAATTTAGAGTTAGTAACAGGAAAGCATCTTGTGTTTTAAAATACCTGCCCCTACCTACCAGTCTTGACATTAGAAAATACGAAAATAAATTAGATGGGGATTAATTAAAGACATGCCTGGGTTTACTGGATAGGAACTTTATTCCTACCGAAGCAGAGGGAAGTTTTGCTAGCTGTCAACAAAAAATTAGGATATTCCTGAAGGAGCCTATAGGAGAGATGTTCCAGGTGCCTTCGGAGAGGAAAACCACAGTCACCTTCCAGTGCATGGTGCTGGGTGAGGACCCAACCGCACCTTCCCGACAGAAGACAAGGCAAGGCAAGGGAAAGGAAGGGAAGGGAAGGGAAGGGAAAGGAAAGGAAGGGAAAGGAAAGGAAGGGAAAGGAAAGGAAGGGAAGGGAAAGGAAGGCAAGGCAAGGCAAGGCGAGGCGAGGCAAGGCGGGCCAAGTTCCCCCGCAGACGGCGGAAGGCAGCCGTGGGCAGGAGCTCTGCCTCGCCTGCAGCTGGGGCTCCCAACTGCAGAAGCCTGGTTTTAAGGAATATGTTAAACACAAGCTCTTCAGGAAACAAACCCGTGTCAGCCGGAGCCAAGAACAGTCACCTCCATCTGGCTGGAGCACCCGAGAGAAAGTTGACTGCAAATCCCACCATATGCTCCAGACGCTCGGTACAAAAGCCTTGGGCATCCTACTAAACTTCCAGAAAAAAAAAAAAAAAACCCAAACCCAAAACTTTCTTCGATGCTTGCTTTTCCTTTCCTCCAGCTCGTAAGCCACCTTCCTTCAAACCCTGCCTGGTGCAGGGCTGACACAGAGCTCTGCCCCAGGGATTTTGGGAAGGGCAGCCTGGTTTTGCATCTCTCATGCCACCTTGGTTGACGACAGCGTGCCAGCGGCAGCTTCTGCTACAACCAGGTGCCCACGGAGCCAAGCTGGGGGAAAATGGTGGCATCCAAGGAGCGAGCAGGACAACACAGACCCCATCTGATTGCCCCTGGCTCTACCACCCTCGCCCGCCTCGGGTGACCTTACCCAGAGACGTGCCCTGGGATGCAGGGAGCAGGGGTGGGGAGGGCAGGGGATGTCGGAAGGAGCCCCCCAGGCTCCGGAGCCCCCCTGTGCTCCCCGGCTTCCGAGGTCTGTCTGCATTAGGGGGCAGTGTGGGAACACTGAGCAGCCGGCGCTTTGTTTTGGTGCATCTCGGCGCCGAGCCGCTGATGCATAGCTAACGCAGCCGCCGACATTGATTTATGGTCAACTTTCCATTTCATCACCATGCGGGGTACAGGGCGGCGTGGGGACTTCGCACTGGGGAGAGGAGGCACAGCCATGGTGGGGGGCTGCTGACTGGATGTCCCCCCTCCCCTGTCTATTTAGTGGTAGGAAGGTGTGGTATTAATTGTTTTCAATTTTTAATTTTCCTTTCTGCATTTCCCTGGCACCCCCCCCCATCCGTCCTTTGAGGGATCTGCACCCCGGCATCAATCCAGCTTTCAAAACAAAAGCAGGAACGCCTCCGATGACCTTTAGGAGGATGAACAGAGGGTTTGTTTGCTCATCTCAAAGGGACAAAGAGAGAGACTTAAATAAAAGCATCTACCCACGCCGGGCCGTCAACCCGGCCACCTTTTGTCCAGAGCGCAGCCCGACGCCGTGCCGCCGGCTGGCACCACGCAATGCCCAGGCAACCCAAGGGTGCCCAGGGCCTCTCCTTTCCCATCCTTTTGGGAAGGTTTCGGAGGACTCTGCAGCTGCATTTCCTCTGGTCCCCAGCCCGAAGGTCGCTGCCAAGCCCCAGCGTGGGGAAGGGACTCTCCCTGCAAGACAGCGGCTGTGGACGGGCGCTGCAGCCTGGACTCCTCCTCTCTTCTCCCCTTCCCTGCACGTCACTTCTCCTCTGAGCTCGCTCCCGTGGGTTTTTGGGCCACTAGCTCCCAGGAAAGGCTCATATCTCTTTTTTCCCTTTGCCAAACAGCGGTGCACATCTGAATGCGTGGAGCTGGGGGGGGTTCGTGCACCCCCACGGTGGCAGCACGGGATTTCTGTGACCTGAGCTTTGCTGGTGACTCCCTCCCTCAGCTCCTGCTGTGATGCCACACCATGCTGGGACAGGATCCATCCCTCTAAAAACCTCTCAGGAACAGTCTTCCCATGCCTGCTATCATTAGGGATATCCCTGCAGTACGGAGCAGAAGAAAGAGATGATGAAAACCCCCAAGCCCTCTCCATCCTCTGGTCTCCCAACATGCGGAGGGGGCACTGGCCAGGGTGGTACCACTCACCCACTCCCACAGCTGGCACGCCAAGGGTCGGGGAGAAGTCCTTTGCATCTCCTGTGGCCTTTCTGGGTTTGCCCTCTGAAGTTCAGTGCTTTAATTTCCTACAGACCTAAGAAAGTACCTCATAGCCACCGAGCCGCCAGCCCACCTCTGCAAGAGCTGGTCTCCAGCATCTCCCCTGAGGCTGGAACGAGCTCCAGCACCCGCAATAAATCAGATGGGCTTTCACAGGGGGGATGTTCAGACTGTGTTAAAAGGTGGGATTTTTCTTCTCCCCTCCTCCCCTCTATCCCCAGAGCTGGGAGGAGAAACCAGATGTTGGAGGGCTTTCAGGAAAGGCAGGCTCTTGAGATGTCACATGCGAGCCATATGCATCGGCACCAGTCCTCTCTTCCCTCTGGCAGCTCCGGGAACGGGCTGCATCCCCACGCACGACACCTGCACCGGTGCCATTATTGCTGCTGGGTTTTCGGGAGCCCCTCCCTCAAAGGTCCTAAGAAAGCAGGGCTGCTTTTGAGCCCCCCTTCCCCAGAAGCTCCTGGTCGAGTCGCATGAGAGGTAGGGAGCTGGGATGCGTTGTCTGCTCCTGAATCGGATCCTTAGTGCAAAAATACTCCAGGAGGGCAGAAAGGAAAGCGGGGGGGACAGCTTGGAGGCTGTCAATGGGAAGAGTCAAGATGGGAGCACACACAGCATGTCTGGGGAGATGTGACTCCTCTTCCTCACCTTCCCCGCTTGGGGAAAGCCAACCCGTACTCTTGAAGCCTTGCCCTAACTACGTGCCAGTTCTGCAGCCCTCGCAGCAATGCGTGAAGCAGGAGCCCCAAAGGACACTCAGCTTCGCCGCGGGGCGAGATCAGGACTTTTAGAGACACATTTGTTGGAAGCAGCAGCTTGGCACTTGAATTGCTGGCAGCAGCTATGACCTGCGAGATAGCATCTCTGCTGTTGGCTTCACCCCGTGCCGCTGAGTGCTGCTACAAGATTCGCCTGTTTTAGGGTTCCTGATCAATATCGGATATTCTTACTTTGTCAGAAGCGTGTTCAGGAAATAGGATCTCTCTTAAAAAAAAAATAAAAAATAAAAAAGACAGGACCCTCCTTCCCCCTTCCCATACACACACAAATGGTAATACCACGCTCAGATACCACCACAATAAATCACAAGTGCCTTATCAAGTTCGCCTGTCTACTGCCCGAGAAGTTCTCCCATATACAAATCACAAGCCCAGATTAAAAAAAAAAAAAAAAAAAAAAAAAAAAAAGCAGCTTGCCAAAACAAATATTCCTTTCAACTCTTATCCCATTCGTTACACGAACAAGTGTTTCTTCCTCAAGAAGGAAGATTTTAAGGCACCAAGAGCTTACACCACTGCAAACCAGTGCAAAGAGGTTCCAGAGAAATCCAAACAACCCCACGGTTCAAGTTTTGAAAATTCCTTTTCTGAGCGCTTGTCGAGATGCTCTCCGTCAGCGTCACTCCAAACATACGTTACCCCCTCCTCGGTCAGAGCTCGGCGCGGGAGAAGGAAGGAGCGAGGGGGCTTTGCTAGGTGTTTGCTTACAAGGTGCCTCCATGGCATTCGGGGGCTTGGCTGGAGCCGGCTCCTGCCTGCAGCCGCAGCCAGCGTTTGTTAATGCTTTCAGTGATTGCATTTGGAAAAAATCAAGCGGTTAACCAGAGAGGGAGGGGGGGGGAGTTTCAGGAATCAAAATCCAGAATGTTTTCAATTACGCACGTCTGTTAGGACCGGAGAACAAATACAATCCCAACCCAAACACAAACCAAGCAGCTTTGGAAAAAAATATTGGTTGTAAATACACAGTAACCTCTTCGAGCAAGAAAGAAATTCGTTTTAAAGCCACAAACAATAGAAAGCAAACATGGAAGGACAGCAAAACAGGAGTTATTCCTAGACAGGTCAGCTACATGGGCATGCTGCTTCCCTAGCATCCCCTTGGAAAAAAAAAACCACAGGCACGACAGAGCTGACACCCAGAGCGTAAGCGAACACGTGCACGGTGCAGAGATGAACGTCAGGAAGAGCGGCAGCCTACCTGGAAGAAACCGGGCGGGATGGGGCCCCCGGGCATCCCGTCGTTTGGGGGAATGTTTCCAAGCACAGGACTCGGGGCGGCAGCTGCGCTCTGTGGGGAACAAAACCGGGACAAACATGGTGGGTTTGAGTCGGAGTTAAGAAAATACACGGTAAAAAAGCTGTCTTTCCTGCCACACTACATTGAGTCAATTAGCCCACTACCTCCAGAGCCCCAAGATCACTCCCTGTGCCCCGAGCATCGCTTCCCATGCCCCAAGCATCTTCCCCCCAAGGAGGAATAAGCAGAGGATGCTCGGAGGCGGAGAAGCACCGGTCTCTGCAATTCACCCACAGAGAAGATGGCCGCGCAAAAACCGGGGATGATTCTGGGGCTTCTTTATTCATTTACCCAAGCACTTAGTCTTGTTAATCCACTGAGGAGCCTCATCCAATGCGTCACTTGAGGCAGAAGCTGTTTTAAGGCTTTTTAAATGCTTCTCTTACCCCACCTCCCCCTGCACACTGGCCAGTTCAGTTCGGTCCTCCGAAAAAGATGCTTCCCTGACCTCACCAGCATGCCAAAGTTTTATTACGCATTTCCAAACTCATCGCACTTGATCTGCGGGGTCACGCTCCCGCTCGAGCCTCCCCAGGATGAGCCACCTGAGCGGCTCCAGCCCCGAAAAGGAGGGACGGGAGTGGACATGGGGTACTTGGACTTGTTCCTGCTCAGCATCTCTATTCGTATTTACTTCTTTACTGCGTTGCGGAGCCGGGAAAGCATCAGCCTGATGGGAGGCTCCTATCCTGAAGCACTTAGGCACCTAAAACCATGTCGCAGGGCCGAGGAAAATCACCTACCCTGAAAAACGAATTGTTGGAAAAATTTCCACCGGGAAAACCCCACAAGCAGATGGGGTACACATGAGCCTGCTCAGGCTTGGTTTTACCCCAAAACTTGGAGCACCCCGACCCCACAAACCCCATGTCCTGGCAGCAGCCAAGCCAGCCCCGGTCCCCAGTCGCATCCAATGCGGTGACAGCCGCGAGATGCAAGCAGAGGGGGGAAACCGGGGCGTTAGGACTCGGGCAGCCCAGAAAACTAAGTATTATCATTAAAGACTAAGGCTTGCCAAGACAGGACCCCCACATTTGGTTGGGAATCTCACTGCTCTGGACCAGAAAGCCCCACAGAGGCAGGAGAGCATCCGCTGCCCTGTGCCTTCCCAGGGGCCAGCTCTTCTTGCCTCCCCCATCACGCTCTCCGGCAGGAGCCGGCGCGCAGGATACGGGATGAAGGCCAGGACCACGCCAGATGAGCGGTTGCTCTTCCCACCCCAGCATCTCAGAGCTGCGAGCGCTGGAGAGGACAGTGCAGGCTGATTCCCCAAAAAGAGACTCTCTTTGCAAAGTAACCGGGGTCTCCCTGCAGCTACGGGGTCCTGCGCCCCCAGGCACAGCCCAGACCATGCTCCCCCCCGAGCCCCCCAACAAGGCATCCCGAGCAGCCTTCCCCACATCAACAGCAAAGGCCAGATCTGAGTGTTTTTACAGTTAATAAAAAAAAAGTCCTGGCAGGAAAAATAAGCCTGCCCGTTCCAGGCTCTTTTTATACATCAGACGGCAGCAAAAATAGACAGGAGAGGGAGTGAACCCAGTTCTCCCCCTCCCTCCATCCCCCCAAGTGGGTCAGCTATAAAAGTAAAACCAAATCTTAATCCAAGGCCATGAACATATTGCAGTTTCTCTGCAAAGCAGATGACGGTTCTTAATGCAAAAATATATAAGACCGAGCCCCAAACTGCAGCGAGCCCATTTGGAATTTCCTTTATTAAACCCTCTATCACGCAAAACGCTTCTCTCCCAAGGCGGCGAGTGCTGCAATAAAGCTGCCAAGGTGATATTTTATGGTTTCAAGAGATTTCCAGCACACCATAATCCTTTGCTGGGGGAATCTCCCAAAGCAAAACGGATCCCAAAGCGGTGGAGAGCGAGGATGGGATCCAGGGGGAAAGTCCGCTGCCCTCCTGCTTCCCTCTGCACCAGGGAGCGGAGGGAGGAGGGCAAAGCAGCCAAAGAAAATCTTGAAGCAAATGCCCATTTTTCCACAAAACCGCAGAGTATTTTTCCGTGTTAAACACCCCGAAACCTCACCTATACCTTCACGGCATAAACGGGGATTTAAAGTTCCTCGCACATGTGGCGCTTGGCAGAACTCGGTAATTAAAAACCCACAAGTGCCCTGAGCATATTGTAGGATGGGAGCCAAATTGGTCAGCCCTTGATGAATGATTTACAAGGCTGCGAAGTGACATTTTATTTCTTTTTTATTCCCCTCCCCATCACCGCCGCTAAGGTAAACACCGAGGCACCTTTAGCCCTGCCGACGCGATGGGAGCGCAGCCGCGGCTGGAGCAGCTCTGCAAAACCCTGGGCATGCGCCAGGAAAGGAAGAAAAAAGGGGAAAAAAAAGGCAGTGGGAACAAGTTTCCCAAACCCTAAGGGTCAGCACCGAGACCCTGAGGGTCAGCACACAAACCCCAAGGGCCTTCCAGCACCAATTTCCAGAAAAAACAGGAATTTTTGCCCTCCCAGCTCCCCTCATCCAGCTTAATTACACCATTTTTGTTAAGAAACTCTTTATAGGGACTCTGGAGATTTTGGCCAGAGTTTGCCTGCCAAGCAACCTTCACCAGGCGAATACCTAAATGCCCCCAACCCCCCCGCCACCCGGCGCGGGTAGGGGCCAAGCAGAGATGCCGAAGGGGCAGGCGGGAGACGGGCAGCACCGGCACGGTGCAGGAACGCGAAGCCCGCTGTGCCACCGCATCAACAAGCTGCTGCTCAACCGAAAGCACGTCCAGCCACGCCAAGGTCCCCGCTGGCACACGACACCCCAAATTTCCTTCCACCAAAGCACGCTGGGGACCGCTGCCGGCGATGAGCAAGGACAGCTCCGGCACAGCCAGCACGCTGGCTCGTTTGCCTTTTATTAGATGGTAAATTTGCTCTGTGCTGGAAACAAAACGCAGCTCCCGGGGCAGGCGTATATAGATATACACAAACACATACAGATATATAATTTTTTTTCCCCCACGTTTGTTGGATTTTTTCCCCTTTTTTGGTGGAAGCGAGCGGACCAATGACAATCTGGATCGCCGCGTTTCGCTTCCAAACTGAAGCTCTCAGTTAACACACCGGCTCCGTACGCCAGCAGATGCTGTCTAAGCCTTTAAATCGCACACTAATTGCACTAATTGAGCTAACAGTCTCTGTTTCGTCTCCCTACCCTGAGTCAACCAGCGTCTTCTGGTACCGCTGTAGAGATCCAAGCTGTTGACTGTAGTGTTATTTTGTCAGCCATTAAACGATTCATCAGAGTCATTAATTGATTTATTACCGCTGCCTGCGAGTATAGCTTTGCAAATAAAGAAGGATGGAGGTCAGGAGGCAACAGAAATCGGACAAAACAGCACAGCCAGGAGCTGGGCACTTGAATTATCAGTAGGAGTCTGCTCATGCAGGACCGCTGGCATCAGGTTATGGGGGAAAAACCAGAGGAAAAAAGAAAAAGATGAGCTGCTCGGCTGCACTGCCAAACGAATTGGGTTTTTCAGCTAAAATCTATGTAGGATGTAAAAGGGCCATTAAAACGGTCTTGTTTTCTTAACCTAATCCTTAGGAAGAAACCAGGTTATTCCGCTGTACTAATTGCGTTTAAGAGCATCAGGGAAGAGGCACCGGCACGGCTGCACCCAGCAGCCCCCGGCCCCCGGCGCAGCCCCGCCAGCATTTCGGTGCCACCTGAATTTGCTTTAACAGGCCGGCTGAGCCGGGAACACAATTCATCTCCGTTCGTCCCACAGCCCTGGGAGGAGCCGTGGACTGGTGCTTTTATTTATTTACTTTCTTTAATGCAGAGTTCAGGTCTTTGCTAGGCGTGAAGGTTTGCCGAGAGCAGGGTGTGGTGAGCCATTTCCTGCCCCCCCCTCCGTGGCAGACTCGACCCGAGAGGAGCCGTGAGGCACCACCGAGGCCTGAGAAAGGTTTCGGGGAGCTGAATTTAAAAACCAGAGCAGCCAGAGCAGAGCCAGTGGGTTGAAATTTCTGCCAGCGACAGAACGCCGCTGCCACCAGCCCCAGGGTATCCCTGGTAATAAAAAGGCAGCACCCAACAAGGGAAGGTTTGCGAAGCTCTCCGGATCCCGGCAGCCCTCGGGATGCTGCCAACGGGATTCTTCATCCCTATCGCTGGACAAGCCTGAGCCGCCTCCAAGAGCATCTCGAAGGCGGGCTAAGGCGCTGCATCCCCATGCATCCCATCCTGCAAGGTTCCCAGCGCTGTGGTGAGCCGATAGCCCGCGGGGAGCAGGGCACCGGGCGAGCCCCAGCCTGCCACCCGCCCAAACCTGCCGTGCTTCGCCAACACAAGCGACAGTCTGCAGAAACTATGAAAACCGGGTTCCCATCAGCGGTATTTACTCTGCCATTAAACACAAGCCGGTGTCTCCACCGCACGCACAGGGTTGCACAGGCAGCTGCAGACCTTGCCCTGGCATCCTGCAGCTGGCTTTCGCCAAACGCTATTTAAAAAAAAACCCCAAAGCCTCCCAACAGCGGTGCAAGGTGCTGGCAGGCAGCACAGAGGATGCCGGGTAAACGACCCCGCTTTTGGGACGACACTCCCTCCATGGGAAGCTCCACGGGCACCGGCTGCTCTACCGGCCCCAGCCTCCATCAACCCGGCCGTGAGATGGGAAGAGCAAATATCTTCATGGCACAGGGCTAAAACCAAACCAAGGACGGCCAGACATTTGCTTTTTTTGGCTCAAGATGGTTTTGCCCTTGTTCTCCTCTCCAGCGGATTTTGGCTGCATCTCACACCCGGGAGCAGCACCAGGCACTCGAGGGCAGCTGCCTCCGGCACGAGCGTACGGGGATGCTCGGGACCTGTCGGTGATCTGGTATCTATCTGTCTCCTTTGATTTTAATTTTTTTTTTTTCTTTTTTTTTTGCCTAGAGCACAGGCTTTGGAGCGTACAGAAGAAATCAGCGTGCAGGTCAGGACTTAAGCAGGCTGTGTAAACAGGTAATACGGAATTTAATTGGACTCCAGTTAAGCCTTTTCATCTCGTTAAAGCTGCCTTCATCTTATATAGCCAGGTTTTAAATTTAATAATAGAACCCTCCCACACCTCGCAGTAACCCGATTAACGCCGGGGAAGACGGCACGCCGACCACTTCCTCTGGACCGAGCCCTTAGATGCTCTCCTGCATCAGTCCCCTCCGCGCGTCGGCGGCAGCATCTGCGTTGCATCAACGTGTGTGAAAATAAATAAAATGCCGGCCCGCCGCAGCTGACGGGCTACAATCGTTGACCCATGAGCCGGCAGTGGGCACCCACTGTGGCACCCACTTCAAAAACACGGTGCTTGCAAAGCCTCACAATTAGGCTCAGGGTGTTTTTGGGGTGCACCATGCTCCCCAGCTGAAGACCATCCTGCTTCCTCCGCTGAAAGCCACTTGGCTGGATGCTCCAGGAGACAAAACAAACCAGTTTGAGTTTATTTTAGGGTAAAAGAAGGTAAAAGGAGGCTGAGATCAAGCTTTGTGTATTGGCAAGAAGATGATATTTAAAAAAAAAAAAAAAAAGGATGAAGCAGGCTTGTAGCAGTACCACCACGCATACGACCCCAACGCCGACACCGCGCTCTCGAGGGACACTGCGCTGTGCATACAAGTTCAACTTAATTATACTTGTAGGATAATGCAAGCTTTTTGTGCTTATTTTAAATACATCACCTGCGAGCTGCCCGGCACGGGAAGCCCCGGCACACAAAGCACCAGTGTATGCCCCAGCCAGGAACAGCCACGCTCGGCCACTTTTCCCCCCTCCTTTAAAAAGAAACAACCCCCAGCCTCGTATTTTCCCTGAGCTTTTTG
>VXBL01002259.1:434965-449178 GCA_013400195.1 Aramus guarauna
CGGTGCTCACTGAACGGTGGAGAGGGATGTCAGGGGGCTGGAGGGGTCCCCGCTGCGCTTGCCCCAAGAGAAGGTTTCCCATGGGTGGTGGGTGTAAAAACCCCTCGCGAAGGCGACCGTCCTTGCAGCCCCCCCCCGCTGCCTTTCGCCCTCGGTTTGCGCTTTCCTGGCCCTGCGCCTGGCTTTGCTCCGTAAAACTCCGGGGAAAGCACAAGGTGGCTGCACTCGCAGGGTGTCCTGGCCTTTCTGCTGGACCGGCCGCCCTCCCAGGCTCCCACCGAGACCCGCCACAGAGAGCTGCCACGCTTCCTCGCCGTGCCGCGACCCGGTGAATTCGGTCCCTCTCATCTCAGCGGGGCCACCATCCCAACGGCCCCGCGAAGGAGTTGGCACCCCGTACCCCACACCCGAGCAAGCACTGCGGGTCTCGTCCCGGGGACCCCGCTCCATCCCGGCAGGCGCGGGGTGGCGGAGCTGAGCTGCGCCAGGCATCTCCGCTGCTGCTCCTTGGTGGGGGTCCCACCGGAGGGGACATCTCCCCTGGCACAAAACCTGCCCATCCCATCCCTGGGAGCACCAGGGCTTTGGTGCTGCTGCTGGCAGCGGGACTGGCGGGCCGGGTCTCGGGGGGAGGAGAGCCCTGGCTGCCCTGTCGAGATGGCAGAATTTCCCAAAGTAGGTCAGGTTAATTTTTTAACGCGTGCAGATTTGCTTGTTACCATGGATATTGCTCAATTATACACCGATAATCCCCCATGAGAACTTCATTGTCGCCGCTTTCCTCCCCTCCTCGTCCCCCTTTTTTTCTTTAAATATTCCCAGAGAGGGGTAAGGATGCGCTGAGGGGGCTGGAACAGGGGTAGGAGACCAGAGCCAGGAGAGGGAAAATGGGGGTTAGGGGTTTGGGATGTAGCGGTGGGAGAGCTCTGGAGGGCAGGCGGGAGCGGCTCAAGGTGTGGGGCTGCCCAGAGCCCCCCCACAGCTCCGCACCCAGGACCCCTGCCCTGGCTTCACCCCCTCTCTCCCTTCCATCAGCTGCTCGGGGGTGGCTAAAGCAACACCCCGCTTCCAGAGGGCTCAAGGATCTCCTGCATCCTTGCCCGGCATCATCCCGGGGGCTGTGGGACCCGAGAGGGTTTTCCGACAGAGGATCCCCCGGGCTGGTGGTCCCCCCGGTGCTTTTCCTGGAGGCCAGCACCCAATTTGGCAGCAGAGACCATCCCTGGAGCCTGTGGGTGCTTCGGTGCTGTGGGACACCCCCCTGCCAGGGTATAGGAGAGCAGTGGGGTGCCGCAGGCTCCCTCTCCCCCAGTATTTGAGGAGCTGTTGGGGTGTCTTCCCCTCTGCACCCCCCCCCCCACCCCCCGTTTGCTCCGTGGGCTCCTTACGCCTTCAGCAGCACAGGAGGTGAGCATGGCAGGAGGCAAGGAAAATATCCTGCTGGAAGGGTTTTCTTCCTAATGAAAACTTTTTTCTTTTTTTTTTGGGTAGAAGTGGGTCACCCGAGGGGTGACAGAGTAAGAGCATCATCGCCTGGGTAGTGCATCCCGTTGCCATGGTGACCTGAGGGCTGCATCAGTCAACAGCTTTAAAAATGTGACAGTTGAGTGAGGCTGAAGATTTTAATGAGGACAGACACTTGCTCGCTCAGTTTCGATAACCAAATACTCTATAAATACTCACTGCCTGAATGGTTCCGGGTCTCTGGCCGGGGCGGTCCCCTTCCCCACGCAGAGCCCTGTGCTCCTCCTGAGTGGGAGCGTGGGTTGGGGGGGCCGCCTCGGAAATAACGGGGGGGTGTGTGTGTGTGTGTGAATGGATGCAAATCAGGCAGCTCTTTTTTTTTTTTTTTCTCCTTCCTGCTAACCCAGCCCAGGGGACAAGGTGACATGGTTGCAATCAGAGAGCACGGCACGAGGAGAAGGTTTGGGTTTCGGAGGTACGGCGGGAGCTGCGTGCCCTCCGGGGTTGGCCGCTGCAGCCGTGGGGTGTGACGGGGCCCCCCCCGCCATTGCCACCACCTTAAGGTGCCTGCAGTAAAGCAAACCCCGGGAGCAAACGCAGCTCGCTACAGAGGAGATGAACTCTTGCAGGGGTGGGTGAGCCGTCAGCAAGCCCCCAAGTCTCAGTAACAAGCCCGGAGAGGTCGTGGGGTTGGGCAAAGCAAAGCCCGGTGCTGCCGAGGCAGGGCTTGGGAAGGCTTTGGAAGGCTCGGTGGTGCCTCTTGCACCCATCGGTGCTCTGAGCACCCTCATTTCATCCTGAGCACGACGGGTGCACGCCGTGCGATGCCCCAACGCTGGCTGCACCTTCCACTTTTTTGACCCCGTACCAAAACCGGAGGGTCCTGCGCCTTGGGGAAGGAGCTGCTGCCTCCGGCAGCCTGGCTGGACCGGACCAGCACGGGAGAGGGACGTTTGCGGGCAGAGCTGAGGGCACGCCAAGGGCCCGCTGGTGGGGTGCTTAAAAGCAACCTGTTCATCCAAAGCCTCTTGCAGTAGTTTTTGCTGCAGCTCCCGTCCCGCCTTTCCCTGCAATGCCACCGCCGTGTCCAGCCGGGACCCGGTCCCAGTGCAAGCGGCCCCGGAGCCCGCGGGCACCCAAGGGCACACATGATGCCCTTGGGGGATGCCGGGGATGCGCGGGCACAGGGGCCGGTGCGGGGCACGGGGGCATTGCCGGCAACAGGCGCTTCCCATTCGCTGTCCCCGTACCACCCGCGCGCAGCGTGAGTCCTGCCCGCTGCCAAAAATATGCTCCCGGCTGTCTTGTGACCGCGGTGTCACCGCGCCGGCCAGAGGACCTTCAAGACAGAGCCCTCTGTCACATGTAGCAACACGGAAAATATTAACACAGCGTCACTGGCCGAGGGATGGGCCACGACATTGCACGCTGGGCTCGGTCCAGCACCCCAAAATAGCCGGGAGCCTTTCCATCAACGCCGGTGAGCGCTGGACCTGACCGCTGAGGAATGGCAGGCGCCAGCCCTGGACCTGCCCTTCTCTGTTTCGGCTTCGGCAGCCGCCCCGATAGGTGCTGGCAAGGGGCCGGTGTGGTGGGGAGGGACGTCAGCGTGGGGCTTGGGGACAGGGTGTGACAACCCGCCGCGCAGGCGGTCGTGGCAGACGGTGGCTCCGTGGCACCCGCCGCACGCGCTGCCGCGTCCCCGCTGCGGGACGGCCACGGGCATCCTTCGCCGCCCGGCTCTGCCGATCCCTCCGTGCCCGCAGCCACTCTTCTCCTTTCCAGGTGTCTCTTAAAAATGGTCAAGGGGAATATTGTAGTCCCTGAAGAGATCTTGAGCTTCTGTTGCAATGGCCTCCAGGTACCCCCCCGTGCTGTGCAACTAACCCCGGGGCTCTCCGTCGTGCCGGTGGCTACTAACCGCGGCTGTGCCGGGAGCCGCTCCCAGCTCCGGTCGCATCCACTCCCCACGCGGTCCCCATCAGCATCCCCGGCCTCTTGCTGGGTACCATGGGGTCAGGGCTGTTCCCGTGGCACGCCGTCTTTTTCCCTAAAATTTAGAAGTGGCAAGGACTGGGAAAACAGCCGGCGGGAGCTCCGGCCAGGCCGGCTGCTCGCTTTGCAGCAGGCGGCTTTGGAGCCCTGTGCGTCGCTGGCTCCTGCCCCAGAGCCTGCCGCCTTCCCGAAATAGCTCTGCGGTACGCACGTAGCTCCCTCGGCATGCCACAAAACAGTCCGGGAGGTTCACGAAGGGGTTCGGAGCCCGCTGGAGGGGCTGCGGGGGTCCACCTCGCTGGGGGATGGGGGGCCCTTTGCCATAAGCTCTGCTCGCCGCGTTCGCCGCCGTCTCTAAGCCGAGGTTTCGTGCCGTTCCTGGGATGTGGTGTACCAGTAGCTATGGAAACAGCGGTTAGACCCGCTGGAGAAAAATGCTATTCTGAGAGGCGTTGAGCTCGGGGTAGTCGGGAAAGCTTCATTTTCAGCATAAACCCAGCTTTAAAAGAAGCCGGGCGAATCAAAGGGCAGAGAAGCTGCTGCAACGGGGCTCTCGCAACAAGCGCTGTCAACCGGAGCCACGGTGGGAGCGGAAAGCGGAAGGAAGGGCTGTGACGGAGCCCAGACAGCTCCTCGTGTCTCCCCAATGACTCACGGGGCTAACCGAGTTCACCCCTTGGGTAACATGCCTCACTTGACATCTCGTCAGCTATTTTTCGTGCCGCCGCATTCGCAATACCAACCTCTCTCTTCCGACGTGGCTCCTGCCGGGGCGGCGGGCAGGAGCGGCTCCGTGCCCGGCAAACTGCGAAGCCCGGGAGGACTGTGTGTGACAACCCCAAACCAAGGGTGCTTCCTCTCCGCCCCCCCTTGCCTGTCCCACCCAGGAAAACCTGCTTTCCGTGGGGCCTGCGGCAAAGCGGGGTGCTGGCGGAAGGTTGGAGCATCGCTGCGTGCCCAGCTCCGGGCGCAAGCCCTGGGACTCGCCAAAACGCCCTTTGCTGTGGCACCTTAAAAATGAAGCTGTCGGGGAAGGAAACTTCCTTCCCCGAGAACTGACTGACTTTGGGAAGGGGTTTTGCCTGGGTTTTGGGGGGAAGCAGTGGGGTTGGCTGGTAAATGGCCTGGAAACCTGCAGTGATCACCCACGGAGCTCTTTTTTAGAGGGATTTTTTTTTTTTTTTTCCTTTCAGCTGTGGGCATCACATCTTTGGCGAGGGGCGGGTGGGTTTTGGGTGTGCCCGGGTCTGTGCACAGCTCGGGGGTCCCGCTGGCTCTGCGTGGGTCACCCTTTTCTTGGGGGATTTTCCTCCCGTTTGGTTAAACAGAGCTCTGGTCCCTCGCAGGGCTCGACCTCTCCGCCACGTGCCCGGGAGCCAGAGGAGCGGGAAGAGGTGCCGGGGGCCATGGCGAACCCCTCGCCCGCCCGCAACCCCACCGAGGTGCAGATGAGCCAGCTGGTGCTGCCCTGCCACACCAACCACCGCGGCGAGCTCAGCACCGGCCAGCTGCTCAAATGGATCGACACGGCCGCCTGCCTCTCCGGTAAGCCGCGCTCTCCCACCGGAGCCGTCATCCCACCAGGCCGGGAGGGAAGGGACCTGGCCGTGTCCCTGGGAACGGGCCCATCAGCGGCGTGCCTGGTGGTCCGGTGACGTCCCTCGGCGCTGACGCCGGCTGGGGACCCGCGTCATGACGTTTTGCTGAGTAATTAGAGAGCAAATGGGAGCAGGATGGGAGGGGGAGGAGACGTGCGCTGCAGCGCGCACGCTTGCTCGGGGACACATCAAAATCAAAACCTGCTTCTTCCCAAATGCTGCCCTTTTCCTTGCCTGTGCGCATGGCGAGACCGGACCGGTGACATCCCGGGTGTCCCGGCGACATCCCTGGTGTCCCGGCAGCGGACGGAGAGTTCTGCCGGACGGGTCCGATCTCCTTTGCTCAGCGAGCCGCTCCCCCTGCCCGGCGCGCCGCGGGTCACCAAGCACAGGGAACGGAAAATGGGTGCAATATTGCGCTTCGGTGAGCTTCCCAGCGCGATTTTGCAGTTTGAGGCTCCCAAAGTCCCGAGGGAAAGCTAGAACGGCAAGGCGGCGTTAAAATATTTGCTGGGTACGGGGAGACGATCTCGGCTACCTGTGCGTCCACGCAGCGGCTGAAAGCATCGAGGGAAGGCAAACGGGAGGGCAGCGTGGCTCCTAGTTACCACAAGCACCCCCCACGAACCCTTCAGACCCACGCTGCACGGGGCGGAGAACCCCCAAACCCTGCTCTCGTCCCCGGAGAACGCGGCGGGCGGCTGCGGGGCAGAGGAGCGCGCGTGCCCCTCGCACGCTCGGCGTGTTGCCGCGGGTGGCTGATGGAGTTTGTTTTTCCTTTCCAGCCGAGAGACACGCCGGCTGCCCGTGCGTCACGGCTTCCATGGATGACATGTACTTTGAGCACACCATCAGGTAAAGGCTCCGCTCTCCACGGGGGCACGCGCGGGGGACGCGGGGGCAGTTTTCCCGGCTGCCGGGCGCGATGTGGACGGTGGGGCTGGAGCCGGGACGGGGAGCAGCGTGCTGGGGACGGGAGGAGGTGCGGTGGCAGTGGTGGGTTTGTGGGGCAGCTCCGCCGTGGGGCCGCAGGTCTGCTCTGATTTACCTGCTGTCTGGTCGCTCGGGGAGCTCCTGCTGGGTTGGCTTCCCGGTGTTTCCCCTGGCCCCAGCTCCTCCCGGGCTTTGTTCAAGAAATAATTCTTACTTTGTGCTCTGAAACGCTTCAATTTTGCAAAACGTGCCTCCGGAGCAGCCGCGTGGGCGGCTGGCGTGCGGCCGGAGCTCACCCACCCACCGGGTGCTGGGGGGGGGCTGGGACCTCCTGTGAGGTGCACCAGGCTGAGCTTTGCCCAGCCAAAATCCCCTCCCAGGCTCGTCCCAGTCCCCTCGAGCCGCCACGTTGCAGGGGACAACATAAACGTCCCCAGGAGGACCTGGACCCGCTCCCGCTTGCCCTGCCGACCGAGCCATGCCGTGCAGGATCCGTGCTGCCCCGCAGCTCCCAGCCGCGCAGGACAGAGATGACCTGCGGGTGCCCAGGGCCGGCGCTGGGGTCCCAGGCGGTCGGCTTTGGTGCCGAGGAAGTCCGACGTGCTCTTGTGTTTCACCGCCATCCCCAGGAAGCGTTACATTCCCAATTTCTCCATCTCACATCAGATCCCGTGGTGCTGGCGGGTCGGCAAGCCGCTGGCGGGGGTGCCGGTCGGGGGGCACCCTCGGGGTCAATGCCCTGCCCGACACCGCACGGCTCCAGGTCCTGGGGCAGCTTTTCCCCGGGAAGCTTTTCCCTGTGGGTTTCGGAAGCGGGAGGACGGACCCGAGCCCCGCTCCGGAACATGAAATCGAGCCCTGCAAGGCATCCGCCCCTCCGCGGGGGTGAGCCAGGCACTGCTCCAAGGGGTCAGGGAGTTTGTGCTGCTCCTGGCTCGGATCCTGCTCGCCGTAGTCCGGCCGAATGCTCCGAGCGAGGGGCCTGGCAGGGATTTCCCAGGGAGCTGTTTGAAGGCAGAGGAGCTTTGGGTGCCGTTTGCTGTCCGCTCTCTTCCTCGCCTGGCTGTTTGTGCTTTCTGCTGCTCTCCCACCGCGAGGGAGAGACCCCCGTGGGCAAGGGAGGGCTGTGGGTGCTGGGACCCCAAAACATCACTGACTTAAAACCTCACCGGCTGGGCATCGGATGCTCGCCATCCCTCAGTCCTGCCGCGTGGAAGTGCACCCTCCCGGGAGGATTGCACGTCCCCTTGAGCCGGAGTTCGCGCGGCTTTTATGGAGCCAGCTTGTGCCGTTTGATAAGGAGAGAGAAGATAAAGTATTTTGGGGGTTGTAATACAGAGAGCCAGCGCTGGGGGCCTGCACCCCAACCCTTGCACGCCCCTGGCTGCACACCCAGCCGGACCATCTGCTTCCATCGCCTCTAACCCTCTCCCCCCATCTTGCTTTTTTCTTTCCACGCCAGCCAGCCCTCTATAAACCCTCCTGGGCCGCGGGACGGGAAGAGCGGTGTCTGGTACGGACGTTCGCAGCCCTAGAGCTGCCGGCCTAACGCGGCGCTGCCGTGAGTTGGGACCATTAACCCCACTGATGCGGCAAGGCCTGGGACGTGCACGGAGGCTGCTCGCGTAACCCCGTTAATGTTTCGGCATGCCGTCGCGGGCGCAGGGTTGCCTCTGGGCACGGGGTCCGTGCCGGAGGACAGCCGGAGGCACCGTCCCGGCCTCACGCTGCCCCTGCTCCAGCCAGAGCCAACGTGCAAAGCTTGTTGAGTAGCCGAGATGACTGTGGTCGTTTGTCCCCAGACGTCATGCGTGGGGACAGGGGGGACGTTAGGGTGCCGAAGCACACGCTGACTCTTCCTCGCTTCTGATTTTGAGGCCTCTGTGGTGCAAACCTGCGGTAGTGGTTCTAGGATTTATTTTTCCACTGAGTTTTCTAGTATTTGTCTCCTTTAGGGGATGAGAAATATTCCTGATTTAATAATGCGTTTGGTAAAGCGTCCTTTTGCTCTTGGTGTCGCCAATGAGCTGCGTTTCCTCATCGGGTCGGTACCAGACTGGAGCAGGTTAGGCTGCAGAGCTGAAGCTGTTTGTATGTTTACTCTGAAGCCTACTGAAGGCGCAGAGGATTGCTCCTGGGCTCTGCGAGCAGCACTTTGCTGCCAGCAGAAGTTTCATGGGAGAGATGATGCAAAATGCCCCTGGCCAGATCCTGCCTCCCGCCGTCTCCCAATATCCCAAGGTGTCTGTAGCTGGGAAGCCCTGGAGAGGAGGAGGAACGGGAAGAGTCAAGGTGCCTGCAGCGTTGGGGCTGCTGCTGCCGCCGGCCGAGGGTGCCCCCGTTGTGCAGGACAGCACACGCCAGGCTGGAGGAGCCGTTTGCTCTGGCAGGAGCGTGCATGCCCGCATGGCAGGGGGTGCCAAGCAAGCCTTGGGCTCCTCTGCACCCCTCGGGTGTCCCGGCGGCACCCCAGACCTGGGGACCCATTTGCACGCAGATGCTCGGGGGCGACAACTCACCGCCGGGCTGGACTCCTGTGGGCTCCCACCTCTTGGGGTGGCTGTCCCCACGTCCTGCTGGCCGTCCCGGCATGTCCCCACAGTCCCAGCCAGCCTCTCCCGCAGCGGGCGGTGAGCCGTAGCGCCGCGGCACCTCGGTGGGGAGCCGCGCGGCGCTGGCGCGTGTGCTGGAGAACCGTGGGCCGTCGTCTCCCCCGTAACCCCCACACGCTTTCTCCTCTTTCTGTTTTTCAGCGTCGGACAAGTTGTCAACATCAAAGCCAAAGTGAACCGAGCCTTTAACTCCAGCATGGAGGTCGGTGTGCCACCCCCCGCTTCACCGCCCGCCCCCGCCCCTATCCCCCTCGCCGTGCGCCCGTCCCCGCCAGCCGTGCACGTCTGCTCACCGCGGCCAAGTGCAAAACACCCAAATCCTCCCGCGGCTTCCAGCTTTGATCCCGCGCGTCGGTCCCCTCCTGCTGTGCTCGGCGGGATGTCGGGTCCCCGGGGAGCGGAGCCGGCTCTCAGGGGTGCTGTGCCCTCTCCCAGGTGGGCATCCAGGTGAGCTACGAGGACCTGTGCAGCGGGAAGCACTGCAGCATCTGCAAGGCGTATGCCACCTTCGTGGCGCAGGGACCCCCCGGCAGCAAGGTGAGCGGCAGCCGGCGGCTGCGGGAGCTGGGTCGGCCCCTGCGCAGGGGCAGCGAGGAAATGGCCCCTCTGGGGACGGCCCGGCTGCGCCGTTTGCCCTCTGGTCCATCCGTGAGCAGCTACGCTACAGCCCAGGAGGAGCGCGGCCGGCTCCGACACACGCGGTGGGATGTTGGGTGCTACAGGAGTACGTGCCGGCACCCGAGGGAGCCCTGCCTGCTCTGGCAGCAGGATGGCACCCTGCCCGTGTCCCCTTTGCAGGTGAAGCTGAAGCCGCTGACCCCGCAGACGGAGGAGGAGAAGATCGAGCACAGCATCGCTGCTGAGCGCCGCCGCATGCGGCTGGTCCATAAGGACACCCTCAAGGACCTTCTCACCCGCAGCCCCCGCGAAACTGGTACCGTGTCCCTTCCAGCCCCAAAATAACCCTGACACCCACTGGTGACACCCTCCTTCCTCGGTGGGATGCTGTGGGGGGAAGAGCGGTGATTGCCATGGAGGTTTGGGGGTGCCCTGGCCGTGGGGGGGGGGATCAGCCCCACCATCCCTGACCCCCCAAGCCAGGAGGTGTGTGTGGGAGGGCGGCCATGGGGAGAGGAGGCAAAGGCTGGTGGGGTGCCAGGAGTGGGGGTCCCACCGGCCAGCCGGCACGCTGAACCCCATTCTCCCCCTGCGGCAGAGCTGGAGACGCGGGATGACAGCGCGGCGGTGCCGGCGGAGAAGACACGGGTGGAGAGCGTGGAGCTGGTGCTGCCCCCGCACGCCAACCATCAGAGCAACACCTTTGGTGGGCAGATCATGGCCTGGATGGAGAACGTGGCCACCATTGCAGCCAGGTGACCCGATTTGGGTGGGGGGAACAGCGTGCCTGGAGGGGACGCGCAGCCAGAGCAGCATCCGGCTGGGTTGGGCCACAGCCGGGTTGTAGGGACCCTCCAAAGGGACGGTCCCTGGCACATCACCCTTGGGCAACGCCGTACGGGTGCACGGTGCTGATGGCCCCCAGGGAAGGGTTCACACTCCCCACAGTCTGCTTACTGTCCCTTCTCAGGGCTGGTTTTGGCGGCTGAAATCCAGGGGTGACATTTTTTGGGATCTCCTCGGCTCTGGCTGGGTCAAGGAGGGTGCATGGGGCTGCTGGGGCGTTGGGGTCACGGCCAGGGGGTAACGCCTGCCCCCCCCGCAGCCGGCTGTGCCATGCCCACCCCACGCTGCGGGCCATCGAGATGTTCCACTTTCGGGGACCATCGCAAGTCGGGGACCGCCTGGTGCTCAAAGCCATTGTCAACAACGCCTTCAAAAACAGGTGGGTGCCAGCAGCGGGAGGTCCCCATCCCACCCTCCCGGCAGCTCTCCCCACCCTCACCCCTTCTTCTGCCCCCCCCCCCCACCACCAGCATGGAGGTGGGGGTCTGCGCCGAAGCCTACGGCCAGGAGATGTCCGTCAGCCGAAGACACATCAACAGCGCCTTCATGACCTTCGTGGTGCTGGATGAGGACGGCCAGCCCCGCAGCCTGCCCATGGTGGCACCTGAGCCGGGGGTAAGGATGGGCCGGGCTGGCATGGGACCGCCGGGAATCCCGCTCAGCCCTGAGATGCTCTCGGATTCACAGCAAAACAAAGGCAGTTTTATGATGATGGAAATCCAATTGCTTGTTAGCAAGCGAATTAAATTGATTGCTTGGTATAACTAATAAAAAAATAAACCACTTGCCTGCGCAGAGGTGGACTGGTATTCACCGTGCAAGGCTCAGCAGAACGTTGCCAGCAAGTTTGAGCTCATCAATCAAAGAACGCATCAAAGCATGCAAACCTCTTAGGTTGTTTTTACTTTTCAAAGCATCCTAATCCCTAATTTGCTCGGATCCAAATATTTGAGGAAACCTGTCACGTGAGCACGGCAGTGCAGCCAACACCCGTGCGTCTCAGGGCACGTCGTAGCGTCAGCGAGCGACAGCGTCGCCTTCCCCTTGGCTGATCCGTGCCCACCTACTTGATTTTTTGATGCCTTAAAACTAGGAGTCTTCTCCCACCCCGCAGGAGAGCATCTCACTGCCGGAGCCGGGTACCACGAAACCTCCCTCCACCTGCTTTAAAGCACTACGCTATTGCTCTCTGTGAAATAAGCTGCTTTTTTGGGGGTTTTATTTCCCTAGGAGGGGACATTTGCAGTGCTAAAGGATGCAATTTGTGTTTCAGCCGCTGTTTGCTGCTCTGCGGCCGCAGCAAGGAGTTTTTTTCCTAATGTGCCGGTGCCTGTCGCTTGATCACAGCGCGCAGCGGTGATGCCGAAATAGCTCATGGTTAATCACTAACCACCACTGCCGGCGTAGCTGGGGCGGCAACTGCAAGGGCTTCATCTCCCAGCCCTTCCTTGCTGAACGTTCTACCCATTCCCAGAAAAGCAGGGGTTTGGGGTTTTTTTTTCTCCTTTTCCTCTTAACCTGATGTGCTTTTTCCCATTTATCAGGAAGGAGAGAGGAGGTACAGAGAAGCCAGCGCTAGGAAAAAAATTCGGCTGGACCGGTGAGCGGAACAAACAAGTGGGATGCAGGGATGGAGGAGGGACAAGAAGGGGGA
This sequence comes from Aramus guarauna, assembly GCA_013400195.1. NCBI lineage: Eukaryota > Metazoa > Chordata > Aves > Gruiformes > Aramidae > Aramus > Aramus guarauna. The sequence continues at coordinate 446,686 of VXBL01002259.1, forward strand.
GCTTGGCACTGGGGTACAGGGACGGTCTGTGGGTGGCTTGTGTCCCACCATAAGGAAAATTGTTCCTTTCCGGCAGAAAATACGTCGTCTCCTGCAAACAGACCGAGGTGCCGCTCTCTGTGCCCTGGGACCAAAGCAACAAGGTAGGGTGCTGCCCCGCGGGAGTCGCTGCCTCCTGCCCCCCCTTCCTGCCCCTGACGTGCTGCCCCTGCCCCAGGTTTATCTGAGCTACAACAACGTCTCTGCGCTGAAGACGCTCGTAGCCAAAGCGAACTGGGCACTGGCCAGAGAAAAGGAAAAGGTACTAAACCTTCTAACCTTCCCCCGCCTCCGCCGCCGAGCTGCTCCTTGCCCCCAAACCTGGGCAACCCGGGGCTCGGTGGTGGCTGAACGCGTGCCAGCCCGTGCCCTGTGCTCCCCGAGGTGCGGATGTACACGCTGGAGGAGGACAAATTCCTCTCCTTCCGCATCGAGATGTCGGTCCGCATCGCCGCCAGCCGAGCCTTCTCCCTGCTCTCCGACCTGCGGCGCCGGCACGAGTGGGACAGGCACTACGTGTGAGTGCTGCGGGGCTTCCCGGGGGGCACCCACCCCTTCCCAAACCCACATCCTTAAATTTAAGGCTCAGTGCTTTGGGCTTTTCCTGAGCGTGCTTCGCTTCAGAGCCACGGTTGCTCCTAGAGACCTTTCGTTGTGCATCCCCGTCCTCGGGAGCACCAGCTCTGCCTGTGCTGATGGCAGCATTTTGCTGCAGAAACCATCCATTTTGGGTCCCCCCAAATATTTTGAGTACGGCAGCGGGCTGTAAATGCCCCCCCCAGGCTTGGGGGCCACAGCAGGGTTCCCCTGGGCAGCCCCTTCAGGGGACGGCGCGGTCCCTCGCACAGTCGCCCTGCGGCCGGTGTCTGTCTGTCCTGGCGGGACCCGTCCCCTCTCGCCTCACAGGAGCGCCGAGCTCGTCCAGCAAGTAGACGACGATGACGTGATCTACCACGTGGTGAGCCAGACGCTCAGCCACGAGAACAAGCCGCAGGACTTTGTCATCCTGGCGTCCCGACGGAAACCCTGCAGCAAGGGGTAACCCTCCCTGGCCCTGAGCCCCTGCTCCCCTGCTCCCCGCCGGCCGGGCTGCGCCGGCTCACCGGGCTCTCTCCTCCTCAGGGACCCCTACGTGGTGGCCTTTCGGTCGGTGACGCTGCCCACCCATCCTGCCAGCGCTGGCTTCACACGGGGGGAGACGGTCTGCTCCGGCTTCTGCATTTGGCCGGAGTCGGAGGAGACGAGCAAGGTGGGATGCTGCGGCCGTGCCACGGGGCCGTGCCGCCCGTACCCCATCGGGGAGGATTCCTCCATCCCCACGTGCCCCTAGTAACCATCTCCCGTGCCCCGCAGGTGGCTTACTACAACCAGGCTACTCCAGGGTACCTCAACTACGTCACCACCAACGTGGCGGGACTGTCCTCCAACTTCTGCGCCACCTTCGAAGCCTGCGAGAAGTTCCTGCTGAAGAACAAGGAGGACCTGATCGTGCGGCTGCAGGACCTCTAGAGCCGTGGCACCCCTGCTGACAGACGGACAGACGGACAAGGGGGCACCTTGGTGACGGAAGGGGACGTGGGAAGGTGCCACCCAGACCCTGCCACCTCCCCGGGGGCTGGGGTGGAGGGGCATGACAGCACCGCCTCGCCCTTTGCACTGACGTCTCATGTCTTCTCCTTCCTTTTTTTTTTTTTTTTTTTTTTATTTAGAAATTTTATAAGCTGATGTACAGGACTTGGTTTTCTAGTTCACTTAACAGTACTTGAATCGTTGTATGATCCAAAGCCTTCCTAGAACAGTTTTGGTTTTACGATCTCTTTACAGGAGGAAACTGGTTCCCTTCGAGGCAGCAGAGGGAGAGAGGGGCAGGGATTGGGGAGGGTACTGTACCCCTCCCTGGTGCAGGGGGGGCCGGCAGAGCATCCCGCTCCCCCCCACGGCTGCTGGGTGCTGCTTCTCTTCCCAGGCAGAGCTGGAAAACAGCCCCTGCTCCCGCAGGGCTGAACTCGCACCCACGGGGCCGCGGAAGTGCATTGAACGAAAAAAATACCTGTACGTGCTCGGGGCGAGCGTCTGCTCCGGGGGAGGCTGTGCGGCTGCCTGGCCGGCGAGCGTGGGGTGGGGGTCCCTGCACACCCCGGGCAGTGCCCAGACGGGGCTGCTCAGGGGTCTGAGCTGCTGCCCGGGGTCTCAGGCAGAGGTGGGGGGTCCCTTTGAGGCAAAGCTGGGGTGTCAGCCAGCGCTCCATGGGAGCGGCTCTTGGGCACTGCCCGCAGGCATCGATACCGCGGTAGGGGCAGCACGGGGGGCTGGTGCGGATCTAGGGGGGCTGCCCCTCGTCCCCGTCTGCTGGGTGCACCAACACCTTGAGAGGTAAACCCCAAACTGCCTCAGGGGCACTGGAAAAGAAAAAAAAAAAAAAAAAAAAAAAAACAAAAACCTTGTTCCCCAAAA
>VXBL01002259.1:449188-461834 GCA_013400195.1 Aramus guarauna
AAAGCCAAACCTTGTTTCCCTAAGCCTGAGCAAGGCTGCCAGGGACAGGGAGAGTAGGTGCGGGCAGATGCTGAACCCCAGAGCATCAAAGGCCTCGGCAGCCGTCCCTAATTGCCCCAAGCACTAATGAGCTGAGTGCCTCCAGGGGTGTCTCCCCCAGAGCTGCTTCCATGGCAGCAGGGAGCTGTTTCTCAGGCACCCAGCAGTGGAGGATGGGGTTGGGACCACTGCAAGGACCTTGCTGCCAGCCCAAATGCAGCCAGGGGTGAGGGTGGAAGCGCTGCTCACCAGTCGCACCCCAGGGTTCGTCCGTCCTGGGTCACACAGCCAGAGGTTTTCCCATGGCACTGCGGTTTCTGACGGGCTTGCTGCCTGCCGGGGAGGGACGGAGTTGAACATGGCCCCAGGGAGGCAGCCGTGCCCTCGCCTTTGCTAGCAGAGCCCCACCGCGCTTAACCCCGAGCAGGGGTGTCTGCAGAGCCTAACCGCGAGCAAGCGATGGTGATGCCGTGCTCGGGGTAAGATGAGGTCGTGCGGTACCAGAAATGAGCGCGGGGGCTTTTCCAGGCACCCCGGGGTGTTTTCTCCCTCTTTGCAACACCCAGTCCCTAGAAAGGCGCTTTGCCACCCAAACTCCCCACCCCGTTTATAAGCAGAAGGAGCCGCCTGCCCCTCTCCTGCGGGCACCGGCCGGCGGCTCCCGGCCCTGGCCCTGGCTGCGGCCGTCACCTCCTGATCTCCGCCGCGTCTCAGATCATAAACGCCTTTGTGCAAGGCCTGGCACGGCGCTGCCCTGACCTCCCCCTGCTGCGCTATCGCCGCCAGATAAAGCCGTCTCAAGCCGACCGTGGTACAAACCATTCAATTTTTAAAGAGCCCTCTTATCTCCCGAAACTTGAAGCAATCCTGCCGTTTTATCACCGGGATGCGAGCCATCCTTTCTACTTATCGTTAGAAATTGCTGCTGCTTGATTAAGTGGAGGGAATGATGTATTCGCCTGAACATTAAACTTTAACTGACCTCTCCTTCTCCTCAAGTATTGTGCTTTTTCCTGCTGCGGGGCCGCGGTCAGCCCTGGCCGGGTCCCTGGGGGTGCAGGGTGATGGAGCGGGAGCGATTTGGGGGCACGACAGAGAGCTGTGACAGCGTGAAGCATCTTGTGGTTTACGTGCATTTGGGAGAAAACCGCAGCCCTGCAGGATCTGCTGGCCCTCAGGCGCGGGGGAGCGCGGGCAGCGGGACGGGGTGGTTTGGAGCATCCCTGGAGCACCCGTCTCCAACCGCCTGGTCCCACGGCCAGCTCCCAGGGAAGGAGGGACCCGCTGGTGGGTGCACGGGAGCCTGTTGGGACCAGCCTGCCCTTACCGGCCTTTCCCAGAGCCCCCTGTTTGCCCTCCCCACCAAATGCACCGCTCTAGGGCCAGTTTAGCAATCAATCACTACTTTTTCCTTAAAAAAAAAAAAAAAAAAAATCCCTGCAGGGTGTTACCCTCTACTCTCAACAGCCCTCCTGGCTCCAGCTTGCTTGCACAAAAGCACCCGGCTGCCTTGCTGCTCTCGGCTGCTAATTCCTGCGGGGAGGCAAATGATTTTTGACGTTTTTTTTGACGGTTGGACTCGACGATCTCAGAGGTCTTTTCCAACTTTAAAGATTCTATGATTTGCAAAGGCAGATCTGGGAGCCCGAGAGGGGCAGGGCTCCGTGCCGGCTGCCCGCAGAGCTCATCGCTGCTCTCCGGCGCAGCATGATGCAGGGAACAAAGCCCCACCGAAGGACCACGGCTGCCTTCCCTCGGCCCCCGCCATCACGCAGCGGACAGGGCTGCCAGAGGACGGAGCAGGGAAGTATCCCAGAAACGCCAAGAAGCTTTTGGCAAAGAAAAGAACATGACGATTTCAGTGGATCTACAGGCCAGCGCTCCAGGTGGGATCTGAGGTTTCAAGGACCTGATGTTATAGTTGCTGAAGTAAATACCTTGGAATCGACATATAAAACCACAGCGTATATTCATCTCTTTTGCAGGGGGAGTGGGATGTAATTAGATGGCAGCGTCTCTCTCAAGGCTATCCCTGCTGTAATTCATGCCCCGAGGTGGCCAGCCGAGGGGAGGAGGAGGAATAAAGCAGGCGGCAGAATTGATGGGCTGCTCCCAGCAGCTTTGTTTTAATTAATTTCCAAATAGCTCCTTGTCGAGGAGCAGGCAGGTCCTTCAAAGCCTCCTTCCCCCTGCTGCTGCCCATGCTCTCCTGCTTGTGCTAGCACGGGGGCCCGGGCAGCGGGATGACCCCGGGAGCCAGCCCTGCTTCTTCGAGCCCCCAAGCTTTTTGGTTAAAACGTGCAGAAGATGTTGCTGTTTTTAGACACGGGGACTCTTCCCTGGCCAAGAGGCCTCTTTGATGACCACGGCGTGAGCAGGAGCATTTGTCAGGGCTTTTCCTTTTTCCCCTTTTATTGACTTTCTACTTGTTCTCGCTGCCAGGGGTCAGAAGGGGCTTTGGCTGGACTTTGCCGAAAGTCCACCCAAAGCGGCTGGCTACCAGGTGCTGACGCAGTGCCCTGCCCCAAAGATATAAGGGCTTTGAAAATCCCGTTTGCAGCCCGGTCGGGTGCATGGTGGTGGGGCTGGGGCTGTGTCAGCTCCAAAGCTCTTCCCGAATAAGCAGGCTTGTGAAGCTCAACTGCATTTGCTGGATCCCGCAAGGCGACGGCAGTAACGGCAGCTCGGCACTGAATTTTGGGGTGGTTTGGCTGACATGGAGGGACCCATCCCCAGCCAGGAAACCACGCTGATGGACACGGAGCCCTCCCACACTGTCAAACTGCTGCACCTGGTTTTCCTCTCCACCTTCTGGGGAATGCAGATCTGGGTGACCTTTGTGGCTGGTAGGTTGGGCTCCATGCACACCGCTGTGGATCTCTGTCTGGGTGGGAGACCCACGGGGGGGGACTTTGCCCCAGGACCTACCCCCTCTCCATCCTTGCAGGGTTCGTGATGGGCAGCCATCTCCCTCGCCACACTTACGGCTTCATCCAGCGCAAGCTCTTCCCCTACTACTTCCACATCGGCTCCACTTGCGCCTTCCTCAACCTGACTCTATTTGCCATGTACCACCCCAGCGAGCTGCTCAGCGAGGAACAAACTACCCAGGTAGCCCCCTGCTTTAAAACGTGAGCTGGCCGTAGCCCAAATTCCTTCCTCTGCGGGGTCCTGCTCCGCTCTGCTCCACCGAGGTCGGTTTGCAAACGATGACAAGGTCCACACACGGCTCTGGTTAACAGAACCCGTTAGCATCCAGATCGCAACGAGCCTTGTGTGTAAGAGGGGCTGGGGGAGAAGTTTAACCCACCACACGCGCGAGATGTTCACGGCGGGTGTTGCTCCCCTGCAGATCATCGTCTTCTTCATTTGCGTCGCTGCTTCCGTGCTGAACACGCAGTGGTTCGGGCAGGTCACCTCCGACATCGTGGCAGACATGCACCTCGTCGAGCGCAGCCACGGCCTCGGCCAGGAGGTTGGGCTCTTTACCAGCAAGTCCTGCAGGCAGCTGCGTGTCTCCAACCCCAGCTACAGGCAGCTGTCCCGGCAGTTCACCCTCTACCACGCTCTGTCCTCCCTCTGCAACCTCTGCTGCATCGCATGCAACGCCTTGAGTTTGTACTTCTTGGCTGCCCGTCTCTCTGCCCTGTGAGAGCAGGACCCGGCCAGGCGAGTGCTGGCTGGCCAGAACCAACGCTCTGGGAAGAGGAAACTGTCTCACTGCCTTGTAAAGTAACCCTGAGCTTTGGAGATTAAATTTTGGCATCTTCTGATGGAGATGCTTTTACTGTATTTGCGCGTGGTGCAGAAGTTTAGGAATAGCGAAATGGAAATACGTTCTTCAGAGCTGTCTGAAGCCAGCCTTCACGCTCCGAGCAGGAGTGTTTATGGCTGAACAGCTTTTTAATGCCCCGTTTGCCAGACGTATCTAAAACTGCAGTGTATTTCTGCAGTCTGTGAGAGACTGCAGAAGAGAAAGAAATGATATTTAGAATTACTTTTAATTAAACGCTGAAAGCTAATACAGAACCTCAGAAGACCTTGCGTGTTCACTGTACCGCTTAGTGTAATGGGTAAGGTCGGTATGTTTGGGTTTAGAATTACCGTTTGTCATTCTCTTACAGTATTTCATGAGGTGAGAAAAAATACTGTCTCATTTGTCGAGCAGAAATCAGTCTACTTAAAATAGACATGTTTATTTCCAGGTTCTATAGGACAATCAGTAAGGTAGCAAAAGGCTCAGCGAAACACACCGCTCTGAACAAAGAGCTCTGCTTTACCCTCGCCAGCAGCAGAGCCAAGCGGTGAGAAAAACAGCAGCTGCTTAATCCCAGGCAGGAATCTGAGCGCATCCATCCCGCTGCAACAGGCGGGTACCTCCCCAGACCGCTGCTGTTAAACCCCAGCAATGACAGCCCACCTCCAAGGCAATCAGTGATTTTTCACAGGTATGTACGTTCGTTCCCAGCTGCTGTTGCTTCAAACTGCAGCCAGTGTTTGGCACTGCTTCAGGTTTATTTCAAAACCACACGCAGCCTATCATACAGGAGACCTTCTGCAAGCCAGCTGGATTTCTTTTTAAACAAATAATCCCCTCTTGTAAGCCCTTCATTCTCCTATGCTGCTTTCCTGGAAGTTTCCCTGTGTGCCAAGATTATTTTTCCCCTGAAGTAAGGTATTTTTGTTCAAGCAGAAGTTTGCAGTCTGTAGCTGGGATAGCAAACAGCAGCCTCTTGCACAAGATTCCTTGTGTTTCATTCTTGCTCATTATAGTCGATGCACCTTCTTGCCAGAGAAGTACTTCTTAGAGAAAGGAGAACGCTTTACAAATGCCAAAACTGTGGGAGTCCCAGCCTTTACAAAATACCTGCAAAGATTAAAAAGAGTCTTTTGGCTTCCTTGTAGGTGGCCAAGTATCACGCACGGTGAGTGACTTCTGCCCAGCTCAATAAAGACTGACCTCCCCAAAAGCCAGCGACAAGTTTTTTCGCTGATCAGCAGAACCTTTTGTAGCCAGGGCTACACACACCCGAGGAGGAGTGTTTTATGAATCAACTCTTCTCCCAACAGCTACTTCTAATTAAAACAGCTGTTATTCTCCCTCTGGAAGGAGGTTTCTTTTCCAACGGCCCTTGCTTACAGCCTGAAATATGAGGGCTTATGCACGCTGCTGAGTTTTATGGAGTGACAGTTCAGATGCAGCCCGCGGCAGCGGACCTAGAGCTCTGCTCCCACTGTGACAGCCTGAGCCACTGGCGCTGTGCGGCTGGCTTTCTCCACCTAGCTACAACACAGTGCAAGTTAATAGCATAGGCTTTACAACAACTTTTTGGCTACGCAAACAGCAAATTCTTCTCTCTAAATAACTGCATAACACTTTAAAGCGACTATCAGAGTGAAACTATGCTGCATGCTGTGTTGGGGGCTGTTCGCGCAGCATTATTAACAGTGAGAGCATTGTTAACCTTCAACACGCTCTCTTTATATGCTGCTGCCTTTTTTTTTTTTCTTAAAGTAGCACTGTGTAGATGGAATCTGAAACAGCCCTTTTGTTCTGCTGCTTGTGTGTAGCCCAACTCCCCTTCCCAACTCCATCCAGTCCTAGAAAGAGTCATTAATTTTATTTTGGGGGTGGTAGGGGGTGGTGGTGAAAAAGAAAGTGACTAAAGCCAGGGACAAAAATCATGTAGTCCCACTGCTTTACACCTTCCCCACTTAGAGACGTCAAGAATTAGGATGATTAAATCAGAGAACAAATGGCACTTAAAGTCCAAAACTTGTACTTTTTACTTTTGTGCCCTCTATGGACATGAACAGGTACGGCCTCACCTTTGGTGCTGCAGCACTTGTAGCAATGTCTGCTCTGGGTTCAGCTCATACATTTCTGCTCTTTCTTCATCTTCAAAGTAGAGCTGAAAAAAAATTTGGGAGGGTTGTTAAGTACTTCGGATACAGGAAGGCAAACTACTAAGTTGTTGAAAGTCCAGCAACAGCACACCGTGTATCGACTAGAGGTTTATCAAACTTCTGTACCTTGAACCGACTGTGTTGGATGCTAACTTCAGCAGTGTAGAAACCGTTTTGTGTAAACTCCAAGTCTTCCCTGCATAAACCCGCTTAGCTTCTCATGGCAGCAGGAAGGCAAAAAACACTGGCTGTTCCTGGGCTTTACAGAGAAGCAACCCACATCTACGGGTTGCTTTTTAACAGGTGAAATGCAGCAATGGTATGAGCTAAACTGGGTAGGTTTAAAGATATCTAACAAAATAGAGATGATTTAAGAATCCAGCAACCGTGCCTTACGCTGCACATACACACAGAGATATAATCAAGTTTTTAATCTGGTAAAGTACACAGCCACTGTCCTTTTGGACCTGTCTGCTCACTGCAGTAGGGGCTGCGCTGGTGCCTGGCACATGTGACACTGATGTGGAAAATGAAAAATAAACGTCTGTATCCTTTGATGTACAATTTTTGAGAAATTCTCCAAACCTGCCGTAGCCACAACCAACTCACAATCCACGGACACTAAAGTCTTAATAGACATATATTGTCTTGATGGTGATTAAGCATCACCAATTAGATTTGAAAATAACCTTTTTTTTTTTTTTTATAAAATATTTTCTCATTTGCATTGAGCAACTTCACAACAACAGTTAAAAAACCGGCAGCCTACCAGCTTGATGGTCTCAATCTTAATCATCGTTACAAAGATGGGAATCTAAGCAATATCTATAAATACCTTCTATCAAATACAACGGAAGACAAAAGAACTTTCATTTTCATTCATTAATTCTGGGTCCACGTCAGCACATCTGGAAAACGTTTGTGTTTATAAATGAATGTAGGTCTCCAAATCCTCATTTCGCACTCGTGTATGGTAAACAGGTAACAATGCCATCGCTTTCATACGCTCAAAGCCCACAGTCTCACTCCAGAAAAAAAACCAAAGAAAACCACCACTCTGAAATAGAAGGAAAGTCAAACTTCTGACCTCAAGATTGTTGGGAAGGTATTTTCTTTCTAAATCCCAAGGAGGTAACTCAGCAAACATCACCATTAAATGATCAATAAACCTAAAAGCCAAAATACACTCAGTTAGCTTAGATGAAGCGTTCAGCTTCAATAATTTGTACAGCTGCATTTGAGCGATGGTAAAAATACATTAGCAAATTAGACAACAGATTTGAAAGTAAGTTTGGATCACAAAGAGTTTCTTCCCTTCAAACTCATCGCTTCCCCAATGAGACCAAGGCCCTGCTGTAACTCATTCTATTGGTTTCAAACTTCAGCAGGGCAACAGCAAATTATTTTTAGCTTTTTATTTTCACACTGAAAAAGATGTCAAAATAAACACCCTGCATTTTGTCTAAAATTGATTTTCCTTCTACACAGTCCCATCAACACTGAGCTTCACCAGATCAGAGTGCTCCGCATATGATTGTGTGTCAGAGGCTTGTTTATTTTGGTACTTCAGGAGTGCTGGTGGCCAACTGGCTCCAAGAACCCGTTTTCACTTCCTTTGGTCATGGAAAAGGCATAGTTAAGAATATATTAAGTACCAGAACCACAACTTTATTAATCTGCTTGCACTATAATTTTAAATCTTAAAAAGGGTCAGCTATGAGATCAGAAATCTGGAACTACTTCCAGTGTTTTACATGGCAGTGTTTTACTTGCTGTCTGTTCTCATCTACTCAAACATCTCCATTACATAAAATGCTGCTGACGGTGCAGTTACCTGGAGTTCTCGTGAAAAGCCGCAATGAAGTCTGTCTGCTCATGCTCAGGGTACAGAAAGAGGACAGGCCAGCTGAGGTTGCCATCAGCATCTAAGTGCACCTTTGCCCCCGTAGCATTGTCAGAGTGGAACCCATCTAGGGATATCTCGGCCAGGCTATCTGATATTCCCTCTTCTTCATTTGAAGGCTCAAGAACCAGCTTGATATTTCTTTCCTGGAGGGGAGGAAGGAAAAAAACCCCAAAACCAAAACAGGTATGGAGGGGAGAATAAGAGCACAAAATCAGCAGTCAGTAAAAGGACCAATTGTGTCACTCTTATTAATGAGTCAGCTCGTAAACATGCCATCAAAAGCCTTCCTACAGTATCAGACTCAGGTGACTGGTCTTCCCAGTAGAATCCAGAACCTCAGTCAGACACCCAGACTCCTCACAAAATGGACGAGGAGAGGTCAGAATCCAGAGGAGCCTGCAAGCATAACTGAACCTAGCAGGCATAACTTCAGGGTACAACCACATGCCTCGGCTCCCGAGAACATCCACTCTTTCAGAAAACTGAAGAAAGCTTGCTCTTTTCTTTGGAAAGACAACTGCAGAAAAGGAGACTGGATTTACCTAATAGCCCAAAATATTTTAACATAGCCCAAACATTTGCTGAGGACAGAGAGGATCTAGAATTGGTTCTCTCCTCCACCCCACTGGATAGTTATCTTCTATCCTTCTACTGAAGGCAGCCAAGAAAGCAAGGTTCCCTGGGCCAGAGCGATGTTACAGCCCAGCAGCCAATGCACTCTCTTGGATGCTCCATCCATCTCCTAACACTGTTTTTTTTTTTCATATTTCCTGAAATATGGAAAACTGGGAGCTAGGGCTAGAGCCATGCAGATAAGGAGAATCACGGGTTTAACTCATTTTTTTGGCTCTAACCCTCAAAAGCCTGTGTATGAGAACAACCTCTTAGAGACAAACAAGAGAGCTCTTAAACTAAACCAACCCACAACAAAGCAAACCCCACAAAAATAAACCCCCTCCCCGACCCACCTTTATTGCTGCAAGCAAAATTTCCTTTTGACGCTGCTCTTTCTTCTCCATCACCTTTGCTTTCCTTGCATCCCGCTCCTCAGCTCGCTACATGTAAGAAAAGGTTGCACCATGGTCACACACAGCAAGTCAATGCCCATCGCTGCTCCACCCTGCCAGCGAGTGGAGAAATCAGTTCAGATCTCCGGAAGGGTCCTCCCTCCAGCTCGTTTCCCTACACACCTCAACAACACACACTACGCAGAACCGCCACTCAATTCTCTTTGGGGATATTGTGCTACGCAGAAACACGTACGGAGAACTTTTCAACCAAGGATCTCAAAGCGCTTCTTGACACAAAGTAGGCAACAAGCATTGCGGACACCAGACTGCCTTAATATTTACCTTTAATTTGTCAGCTTTAGCTCTCATTTCCACAAGCTTTTTCTCTTTTGAATCTATTCGCAAGCCCTCCTCACACCATGCTATTGCTTCAGAGAAATTCTTTAGCTCCATGTGACAGAGAGCTCCTGGAAGGATGAAGATTTTAAGTTTCTGGTATTGGAGTCAGTATACGACTACTACACCAAGCGGTGGTTATAAAGACAGCATTAGCCCCAATGTTTTCAAAAGGAATACACTATCGTCTTGCAGGGTCGTGTTCAGTTGTAGGCTTCCAGCAGGTCAGCGGAGAAGAAAATCTAAAATATTTCAGCAGCTCTTGTATCATTTGTTCATCCAGTCACAGAAATCGACAGAATGATGCTAGAAGTGTCTGTTACAAGCAAAATTTTATCATTATAATTAACATACCATATTTGTCTCATAAGGAAAAATAAAGTGGCTATTTCCATGGAGTGAGAAAGGCTGGGGAAAAAAAACAAACCAACAACAACCCCCAAGAACTAATATTGTGGGAAACAGCAGAAGTCATGCTGTGCTCTTACAGAAACAGGTCCAATATCTCTTTGACAAATATAGAAGCTGAAGAGCAAAAAAGATAGTGTTTTGACTGAAAATCCAAAGCAAAACACCGCGGTCCGTTCTGGGGAGAAACGGCAATAACAAAACGAGAAGAGATTTGGCACAGCGACTGCTTTCATTTTCTGAAGTGAATGCTGTCCTGAAACAAAGCATGAATGCACACTCACTGAAACGTAAGGTTTATAAACACTGTTATTTAACACAGAAACACGTAGGGAAACAAAGCAACATCCAACAACACCGTTCCAGGGCTTGTAACAATAACAGCATCCCGAGTAAAACTAAGCTGTTCTGAAACGAAGTTCCTCACGCTCCATGTGGTAAGACACCCTTTAACTCTTACCTCTTACGATTGCTTTGAGGTGGGTGGGCTTCAGCTTCTTCGCTTGGATGGCGTCATTGAGAGCAGAACGGTAGTTACCTATAAAGCAAGCAAAACCGCTCAGAACCTTTCATTTCTCCTTAAAATCCAACCAGAAGACCCAAAGGTGACCGAATAGCTCATGCAGAGACTCTGTAATTCTCCGTTTCTACAATCACTGTGAGGCGAGCGGAGGAAGAAAGAGCAAAATAAGACCAAGAACCGAGGGGACGGGANCCGCGTCCTCGCTCTGCTTTTTCAGCCCCTCGGTGTAGGCCGTGACAGCTCTCCTGTAGTCCTTCTCCCTGAAGTACTCGTTCCCTTCGTTTTTGTACATCCTGGCCAGCTCTGCAGGGAAGGACGGACACGGACGGACACACACACACAGGGCCTGAGCGGGGGGTGCAGCTGCCCAGCGCCCCAGGGGCAGGCCGAGGCCTCTGCCCCGGCCGGAGGACGCACCGGCAGACATCCCCCCCCCCCCCCCNACAACCTCTTAGAGACAAACAAGAGAGCTCTTAAACTAAACCAACCCACAACAAAGCAAACCCCACAAAAATAAACCCCCTCCCCGACCCACCTTTATTGCTGCAAGCAAAATTTCCTTTTGACGCTGCTCTTTCTTCTCCATCACCTTTGCTTTCCTTGCATCCCGCTCCTCAGCTCGCTACATGTAAGAAAAGGTTGCACCATGGTCACACACAGCAAGTCAATGCCCATCGCTGCTCCACCCTGCCAGCGAGTGGAGAAATCAGTTCAGATCTCCGGAAGGGTCCTCCCTCCAGCTCTTCTCCCTACACACCTCAACAACACACACTACGCAGAACCGCCACTCAATTCTCTTTGGGGATATTGTGCTACGCAGAAACACGTACGGAGAACTTTTCAACCAAGGATCTCAAAGCGCTTCTTGACACAAAGTAGGCAACAAGCATTGCGGACACCAGACTGCCTTAATATTTACCTTTAATTTGTCAGCTTTAGCTCTCATTTCCACAAGCTTTTTCTCTTTTGAATCTATTCGCAAGCCCTCCTCACACCATGCTATTGCTTCAGAGAAATTCTTTAGCTCCATGTGACAGAGAGCTCCTGGAAGGATGAAGATTTTAAGTTTCTGGTATTGGAGTCAGTATACGACTACTACACCAAGCGGTGGTTATAAAGACAGCATTAGCCCCAATGTTTTCAAAAGGAATACACTATCGTCTTGCAGGGTCGTGTTCAGTTGTAGGCTTCCAGCAGGTCAGCGGAGAAGAAAATCTAAAATATTTCAGCAGCTCTTGTATCATTTGTTCATCCAGTCACAGAAATCGACAGAATGATGCTAGAAGTGTCTGTTACAAGCAAAATTTTATCATTATAATTAACATACCATATTTGTCTCATAAGGAAAAATAAAGTGGCTATTTCCATGGAGTGAGAAAGGCTGGGGAAAAAAAACAAACCAACAACAACCCCCAAGAACTAATATTGTGGGAAACAGCAGAAGTCATGCTGTGCTCTTACAGAAACAGGTCCAATATCTCTTTGACAAATATAGAAGCTGAAGAGCAAAAAAGATAGTGTTTTGACTGAAAATCCAAAGCAAAACACCGCGGTCCGTTCTGGGGAGAAACGGCAATAACAAAACGAGAAGAGATTTGGCACAGCGACTGCTTTCATTTTCTGAAGTGAATGCTGTCCTGAAACAAAGCATGAACGCACACTCACTGAAACGTAAGGTTTATAAACACTGTTATTTAACACAGAAACACGTAGGGAAACAAAGCAACATCCAACAACACCGTTCCAGGGCTTGTAACAATAACAGCATCCCGAGTAAAACTAAGCTGTTCTGAAACGAAGTTCCTCACGCTCCATGTGGTAAGACACCCTTTAACTCTTACCTCTTACGATTGCTTTGAGGTGGGTGGGCTTCAGCTTCTTCGCTTGGATGGCGTCATTGAGAGCAGAACGGTAGTTACCTATAAAGCAAGCAAAACCGCTCAGAACCTTTCATTTCTCCTTAAAATCCAACCAGAAGACCCAAAGGTGACCGAATAGCTCATGCAGAGACTCTGTAATTCTCCGTTTCTACAATCACTGTGAGGCGAGCGGAGGAAGAAAGAGCAAAATAAGACCAAGAACCGAGGGGACGGGAACCCACCGCCCGGCTGAGAGCCCCCTTCCCAGCCCGGCGCGGGCACAGGCCTCCGTACCCAGGTAGAACTGGGCTGCCCCCCGGTTTGCGTGCAGCACGGCCCTCAGCTCCGCGTCCTCGCTCTGCTTTTTCAGCCCCTCGGTGTAGGCCGTGACAGCTCTCCTGTAGTCCTTCTCCCTGAAGTACTCGTTCCCTTCGTTTTTGTACATCCTGGCCAGCTCTGCAGGGAAGGACGGACACGGACGGACACACACACACAGGGCCTGAGCGGGGGGTGCAGCTGCCCAGCGCCCCAGGGGCAGGCCGAGGCCTCTGCCCCGGCCGGAGGACGCACCGGCAGACATCCCCCCCCCCCGCTGCCC
>VXBL01002259.1:467116-487664 GCA_013400195.1 Aramus guarauna
GGGCCTTTCCCCTCACGGCTCCGCCATCCTGCGGCTGGGGACGGGGCTGAGGCGGGGGGGGCACCCCGGGCCCTCCGCTGCCTGCCCAGAGCCGGGGCTGCAGGTTGGGTGGGCCGCAGCCATCCCCGGGCGGGCGGAGGGCGGGGGACGGCCAGGGGAGCAACACCAGGGCCCTTACAGGGCCAGGAACAGGGCGGGTTTGTTGGTTATTTCAGTCCGCACAGCTGTACAGAACTGAGGAGGTCCTGACAGCTCCGGGGGGACGCGGCCACTCTGCAGAGCCTGCTGCCAGCCCCGCCACTCGGCACGGTGACCGCTCCGTTCGTCCTGCCCGGGGAAGAACCAGCCTTCGCCGTCTCCAACAGCCGCTCCTCCGGCTCCGTCCTTCCCCGGGCGAGCCAGGCTGTGCAGAGCCGGATCACCCCCGGCGCGGGGCTGCTGCAGACCGCCCTGAGCTCCCGCTGCAGGTGCTGCTGTGAGAATTTCTCCTCGGCTTTTGTAACCAACTGCTCCACCTCCCGCACCAGCCTGGCTGTCTTCAGCTTCTGCTGACCAAAGAGCATGAGCAGTAGCTCCAGGAGGAACCGCAAGCTCTTGGTGGAGCTCGCGTCACCCAGTTCGATGGCCCGTGTTTCCTGGCTTTTACGCCGCAGGCACTTGCCCCTGAAGAGCTGCGGTTGGGGTATGGTATCGCCCAGGTCAAACTCCATGGCTTTGACCAGGAGTTCCATCCGGCAGGAGCAGTTCTTGTATGACATCCGTGCTCATGTTAATAGTAAGAAATAGTAAAGAGAGGGGGAGCGGGACAAAATGTGAGTTAATGAGAGTTAATGAAAACCAAGGGGCATTGCAAGGAGCTCCCTGGCATCTCGGGGGTATGAGTGCCCATCGTCACCTGGCCCGCGTCAAGGTTTGTCCTCAGGCAACAGACAAACCTTGAGGACCCTTTTGAGGGCATTCTTAGCATGCACGAGCTTCCTTCTGTCAGGCGCTGGGCCCTGTCCCATCTTGGCATGTTCCGGATCTTGCAACTACGTCTCCATGTGGATCTGGAGACCAAAGGAAACTCATCAGCTTGGCTTAGTGCGTGGTTGCAGGTTGGATGACACAACGATGCAAGTCCAAACCACTAGCACTCATCAGGTCAGCTCCTTGGCCGTGCCAAGCCGCACCAGAGAGCCAGGCCAGCCTGCCCAGCACCAGCACCTCAGCGTCCAAAGCATGACCCCACGGTTAGCAGTACCAGGAAAGGTGGTGCAAGCCCTTGAGATGCTGCGCGTCCCCTTGACCTTGGCTTTAAATTTGGTTCCTGGTGCTCTTGGGGTTTTTGAAAGCAGATAACTAGCCCAGCCACGGGGGCAGCAATGCCTAACGCCTTCAGAGGTTGGACCACTTGGCCATGGGAGTGCACCTGAAGAAGGGCTGAGAAATCAAAAGCCTTTTTCTTAATGTCATTTCAGCTTTCTCCAGTCAAACCCGGCAGACAGACATCACCTGGCACCCTGTGACCACCTCCGTGCTCCACTTTTCGGCCTCCTGTCTCTTGCTCAAAGGGAGTCAAACATCTCTGAAGAGCGGTTGTGAGCACATATTCAAGTACTCCACTAGAGGAGGAGATTTCCCTTCACTGAGCCTCATTTTATGAGTTGGATAATCCTCTTTAAATATAAGGACGTAAGAATGAGTCCTTAATTTATTTAAAAATGGGATTTGAAGAAATCTTCATGATTCTTCTGTTATGGGAAATACTCACTAATGTGCAATCCGGTTTACAGGGGGCTGGAAATGGGCAAAATCAAGGGATTAAAGGGCACTTTATTGATGCTCCTGAGTGATTTAGGAACATTAAAGTCATTCAATAGTCGAGCCAGTTCTGTGAGGTGATTCAGCATCCTGTAAAATGTTGCCCAGAGGGACCTGGGCAAGTCCTGCAGCAGCTCAGTGCCAGAGCCAGGATCTGGCCCAGATTTCCTGGCTGCCAGGAAGCAACTTCACTCCCAGACCAGCCTTCACCCGTTTCATCAGGTAATTACTTCTCCCTACCTACGTGTTTCTCACCACAATCAAACAAGCAATGCAAAAGCTGTCTGGGAGAATCGCTGCCGCTGTCTCAGAGGCAGGGTCCCCCCGTGGGAAGGGGACCTGCCACCCCTCAGACACCCGACGGGGACCTACCTGTGCCCGGGTGCCATGCCTGCCAGTTGAGCTGGGGGTCCCGCAGCACGTCCAGTGCCGTATGGCATATCCCTTTGCCCATCTCCTGCTTGCCCAGGAAATGGAAGATTTTCGCCAGGCGTTTTAGGACGGGAGGGTTTTCTTTTCCCCATTACTATCGCCTGTTTGAGCCACAGAAGTGAAGCGCGTTTCCGCCAGTGACTTATTGCCTGCTGTGCTGATCAAAGGGACAAAAACATCTTGGATTGATTCGCTGGGGCGGTGTTTTAACCGGGAGGGTTTAAGGCTATACAAGAGATGCTGTCTGTGGGGAAAGCTGATATCTCTTATTAAATCAACAGACAGGACTGAATGGGAGGCTAAGCCTGGGGGTTATGTGCCTGGAAGCATGTCTGTGCTCCTTATTTTTTCCAGCTGTGCTGGGGGAATCTAACAAAGGTACTGCTGTGCCTGCAGCCTGTCACCGAACCACTCTCCTGCTGCTTTGCCAGGGGCTGATTTATGCCACTGGGGCCAGCGGCGTGTGCTCGGTGCTTGGCAGGACTGAGGGTATCGGCTCCCGCCTGGGGCGTTTCCTCTTCCCCCCGCGGGGATTTCCGGGAGAAAAGGGGAAGGAAGGGCCCGAATCAGTCCCTGGTGCAGCAGCGCTGGGGGTAGCACCTTTCCAAAGCAATCGAGGGGGTCGGTCTCAGAGAACCAGGTAGCACCAGGCCAGGGCTAGGGAAAAGGAGTCAGGGCAAGTAAGAGGCCAAGTCATTCGGCGGCCAAACCAAACCAAACCAAACCTCCATCCTGCGGAGGATTTGCAGTTTGGGCTTGGGGTGTCAGCACGGAGAGGCGGTACATCCCAAATGACCTTGGAGGTGCTCTTACACAGCTTGTAGGGTCCATGAGCCCACAGCGCTGGCTCACACAGCTGGATGACTAACTTCCAGAGTCCTTAGGTTCCCTCCAGTGATGTTACGGTGACTGCAGGACGATGTTTGTATGCCCAGTGAAGTGGTAATTGCGAGACTTGTCTTAGGTTCCTCCCTCGGGAAGCTGCTGGGGGATATAAAATTACCGCACGTCCCCTGCACCCTGGCAGCTACCCAAGGTGCAGGGTAACCCTCGGGTGCTCTCAGACATCTCCTCCTGAGCAGACACCGCTTTTGAAAATAAACAGTACTGATAAAAATACAGTAATTAAAACAATCAGCAGAATGGATATCATCATCTGAGGTTTAGGGCTACCTTGGATGCAGGCACATACAGCATCCGTCAGTGCTGGATGCATCACACCGTAAGTTATGTGTGCGTAGGGACCAGAGGTGGGTTTTACACAGCTGGGTTTGGGGTCCCCCTCCTGCTGAAATAATCCATTTCCCCTACCTCTGTAGTGAGCGTTGGAGGACTCGATGACTTGTTGGAGCAGCGCCAGGGTCCTGCTGAAGGCGGGCAGCCTCTCCTGCTCCTCACTACCCTGGCTGAGCAGGATGCCCTCCAGCCTGCAGTGGGAGCGGGCGGCATGGCTGGGACTGGGCAGAAAACCCCGCTTTCTGCACCAAACAGCAGCCCAGCGCCGGGGAACCGGCTTCCCCAGGCCTGGCTTGCTCTTGTCTGAAACGCCACGGCATTAAGGGGGCTGGTGAACCTCCCCTGTGAAGATGATGGATGCAAATCGCCTTGCTCAGACCCGCCAGTGCTCACAGATGCAGCAAACAGATCATTCTGTTGCCCAAAGTGGGACTGGCAGGTTGGGTTGTTGCTTTACGAAGGCATTTTTCAGCAGCTTAGAGAGAATTTGTTCCTATGAAAGCCTGGTAAACGGTTGGATCAAGCCCTGGATATGTTGTTTAAGCCAGGCTGGGAGCCTGTGTTACAACCAGGATCCCTGCCTCGACCCTGCTGGCTGCTCCCGGGAGGGGACATTCCCTGGGGAACCGGGATGCTGGGTGCCATGGTGACGGCTGCCATGGCAAGGGCTGCCACCATCCCCACAGCCCTCAGGGACCAGAGCTGCCAGGAGCTCCCCGGGGCCATGGGTAGCCAGGTGAGGCCACCAGCTGGGCTTGCCTGGATGCGTGGGGAGAGCTGGACTTACTGGAGTAGCTCTCCTCGCCTCTCAGATTGTGCCCACTGGGAAGCAGCTTCTTGCATGGGGACATTGGCATGTGATGGTCCGGGACACCCAGCTCAGGCTGGGAGCACCAGGGTGGAAGTGAGGGACGTGGGCTGCTCACACTGGAGCTTGCCGGCACCTTCCTGGTGCTCAACAAACACAGGGCAGGGAGGAGTGGGACATGGAGCAGCAAATCCCCATTCCGTGTCTCCTAATCACCCCTCTTCGCCCGGCTGCGGAGCCACGGCTGCCTGAGCATGGGCTCAGCCTCGTGCTCCGGTCCCAGCGCTGCTGACACCGGCTCTGGCTCTGCGTTGCAGGGGAAAGCATCAGCCTCTGGCTGGGCCGGAGCAGAGAAGGGCTCCGGGCTTAGTCAGCTGCCCCATTTCCAGTTCAAGGAGATAATGAAGAGGCGCAAACGCCAGGTAAGAGCTGCGTTTCATCCACCCTCCGTGCACATTTGCTGGGGGTGAGCGGTGCAGGCAGCGCAGGCAGCACTGCCCGGCCCTGTCCTCACCCTGCCCATTTCTCCTCCCGCAGCAGGAAAGGCTGAGCCCAGGAATGTACAACATCAGGGACTTTCTGCAGGAGACACGGCCCTCCAGCCGCCGGGGGATCTGTGACACGAGGGAGCAGCGATTCAGAGATCCCCACAGGGTACGTCGCACCCTGACGCGGGAGATGCTGGGGAACGGTGCCCACCGGCTGCGTGACTTGGCTCCAGGACAACACCTCTGGAGAGCAAGCCCTTTGCAAGGGTTGGGAGCTACCGTGGGCACCATCTCCTCGGGCTGCGCTGGGGACCGTGCCCCTTGCCGAGGCTGCCCACGGCCACCCCACCTCTCCTGCAGGACTGCTTCCCCGGCCCCGGCACGTACGGCCCCTGGGGGAACCCCTACGCCCACCTCGAGGAGAGGGACAAGCGCTCCGCCAGCACGCGAGGACTGATGGACAGCAGGACGGCCAAGGGTGCCCTGCCGGCAGCCGCGGTGAGTCCTGCCCCTTGTCCCGGGGACACGCCGGTGGGGTGGCTCCGTCCCCCGCTGAGCGCGGCACCCGCCACCTCTCCCCCTGTGCCTGCAGGGCAGCGGCCTGGGACCCGGCACCTACCACCTGCAGAGCAGCATCGAGGAGGGGCTGCGGCGGCCAGGCAGCCATGGCCTCTGCCAGCCCTTCTCGAGGGACAGGGCGAAGCCCGCCAGTAGTGGCCATCACGCCTTGGAGGTGCGTTGCCCCGGGGCCCTGGACGGGGTTTCTCAGCGAGCTGTGGCCAACACATTGCTCTAAGGAAGGAGAGCTGCCTTACGCATCGGTCCCGCTTGGGTTTTGCTCTTTGACTTCCCTTGGATCCTGGAAAAAGACACCCACGCAGCAGGGTTTGGGGAGCGAGCGGGCTGGTGCCTGTGAGCAGCAGCAGGGCTGAGCTCTGAGGGCACGGGATGGATGGGGTGGCTCGAGAGATGGCCGGCGGCTGAACCTTTCATTCTGCTCCCTTGTCCCAGCAGAGGAGAGGTGCTGAGCCAAGCACTGGCGCTGTCAAGGGTTTCGTGGACAAGCTGATGTCTAAGGAGAACAAGAAGAAAGGCTGCTTCAGCACCCTGCCGAGGAACCCGGGCTGCCCCACGGAGAGGATCTTCTGGGCCACGCTCAGCCAGTGCCCGAGAGAGGCGGTCAGTGGGAGCGGGGACGTTGGCACCGGCTGGTGTCACCGGGATCCCCGGTGGTGCAGCGGGTGGCTGGGGTGGGGATGCATTGGGCCCTGGGCGGATGGATAGAGGGATGGAGGGAGGGATAGGTGCATGGAGGGATGGCAGCTCTTTCTGCAAGGGAACTGAAGCGTGACAGGTTTCCTTCTGCGCAGTATGCAGCGGGGCCGGGCTCCTACGACCCAAAGCCCATTGGGAGATCAGCGTATTCCAGCCAATTCCAACCCCCATTCTGGTCATCTGCCAAGAGGTTCGACAGAAGGTCCTCCCGCCTCTTTACTGGGAACGAGGTGAGTGAATGGCCATGGCAGTGAGAGAGGGACACAGGAAGGGTCTGAGCTTCCTCCATGACCATCCCCAATCCATTACCAGCACCCCGGGAGAGGACAAAACTCTTCTGAGCCACAGTAAGGGTGGGCACTCCTCACCAGCTTCAGCCTGCTAAACGTTAGGTGTGTCCTCTGAACGAAGCAGAACCCCAGCAGAAGTCCCGCCTTAGGTGGCTGGCTGTGATAGAAGGGCAGACTGACCTCAGGAGGTGCTTTTCTCTCCCCATTAATTTCCAAGGAAACCTGAGCGACTTGGCCAGGTACCGTCCTTTAGAGAGGAGACGAGTCCCTCTCTGAGTGCTGCTGTTCTTGCCCAGAACGGGTTGCTAAAGAATAAACGGTGAATAAAGGCCCACGGCCCAGCGACCTGCCAGGTCAAGGGAAAGGTGCCCCCCGCGTGCAGCAGCACGCTGAGCGCCCACCGCTGAGCACCCACCGCTGAGCACGCGCTGCCCGTAGGCAGGTGAGCGCGGCTGGTGCTGGCAGAGGGGCAGCGACCACGTTGTCTCCACCTGCATCCTCAGGGCTTTGCCCTTTCCAAGGGATGCTCAGACAACCCTTCCCATTAGTTTTGCTCTGCATCAGCTGCCAGCAAGCGGATGCACTTCATGGATGAGGGCAGCTGGGTTTGAGTCCTTTTAGGTGCCAGGAGCTCCTTGTGTCCTCTCAGAAAGTCGTATTCTGCTGCTTGAAAGACAGTTTTTCCTCTAGCAGCATCAGCAGCACATTGCAAAACTAGTGCGGGTAGGAGCCCTTCCCTTAGTACCTGTTCCTGGAGCTGTATTCATCTCGGCAGCTTCCCCACGGAGAACCAGAACAAAGGCTAGAGGGCTCAAAGCAGACAGAGAAAGCTTTAGTCTGAAATAGTCCACCTTGGCTAGGGATGAGGAGCAGGCTTCCACGTGGCTTCTCTCCTTTATCCAGCTGAGTGGGGCAACTTAAAAGAGGTTGAGGATGAAGACGTCTTCGTAATTGCTGGGGAACTTGACAGATTACGTTTCAGTGGGGAGGTTGTGACACCGCAGCCCTTCGCTACAGCTAGCGGTAGGCGACTGGTGAGCGTGCTCAAGCCTGCAGAGCTAATCGACCTCTTTACGGACCGCAGTGGTGAGAACTGCTCGTGAAGAGGACTGGCTGGGCTCACACCGATTAAGTGTGTCTTCTCCTCCCTCCCCCCCCTGCAATATAGGCTCAGTTTGGTTAAGATAGGCCACGTATTGTTGGGTTTTTTTGTAACTGAACGCATGAGACCTTCTCCTTCCAGAACTCTGTAGGTGTTGGTCGCTACAACATCACCGAGCACGAAAAATACCCTCAGAAGATGAGATACCGGTCCCTGTACCGGTGTGATGCACAGCGGTACCTCAGCAACTTGAAGCGGGATGCCTGCTTGCTGTAAGTCTGACAGACGAGGGGGCTGTGAGTGGTTTCACACTGGCTTACAGGAAAATCATCTCAGGCAGCTCTGGGGAGGCTGTGTGCACATTACTGACACTACAGCTGATGTGAGATGGGATGGTGATGTCGTTAAAGCACTGCATCGGGACTGAGAAACACCCGCCAGCCCCACCGCAGGGAGGCTGGTATTGCTGCATCTGTCCCCTCCCAGAAAGCGAGGAGACCTTGGTGCTTCCCCACCGCGTAGTGGGAGGGTTAAAGAACTACTGGCTCTCAAGGCACTTCACGGGTGCCAAGGTGGTGGTTGTCTCTTGTGAAATGCAATTTGCCTGCAGCAGAGGTGTAAGCAAATAATTTCTGTCGAGTTAGAGGAGGCAGCCTGGGAAGGAACTGGGAGGTGGATGATAATCAGGCTGCCTGGGCTCGTTCCCAGTGCTGGCGCTGGACTGCTCAACGGCCCCGAACAAAAATCACCTTCTCAGGCTGTGCCTTGGTTTGCCTGTCTGAGGACGGAAGATAACGAGGCTCACTTTCACCTCAAAGGGCTTTGAAATCACCAGCGTGAAAAACCCTGTGAAGCAGTTAGGAACTGTCCTAATGAGAGGCCTCGGGATAGCCCTCCACTCTCACCTTCGCTCGTGGCCAAGATTAGCAAACTGCTGCGGTGGCACCACGGGCTGACGGCTCCGTCTTGATCTCCAGAGAGGAGTTAGAAATCGGCCTTGGCTGAATGGACCTCGGCAGCTTTCCGTGGGGCAGCCAGAAGTTAGCTGTCCTGTGATGGAGGAAGCATAATGAAACCGAGCTTTCAATATTGCCCAGCTTTGTTAATTCTGCACTTTCAGTAGGAACAAAAAAGAAATGTGAGCAGTGAGCAGGACTTGGAATTTTGCCACCTCTTTCTGATCAAATAGCACTGGCTCCAAAAACACTTTTCAAGCTACAGCTGTGCTTTCTAAGGAACAGCCAGGCTTTTAAGAGCTCAGTTCACATCCATGCTGATTAAGACTAATAAGATTAATCCAGCCAATAATTTGAGCCCACTGAATTGCATCCTCTTTCCACAGCGAGCGGCTCAAGCCTGTTGCTAAAAACAACTGGAGTTGTTTTTTTGCTCCACGTTGTCCAGACGCGTCCACTGCCGTTTTCCCAACCCAAGATGGTGCTGGGAAGCCCCAATCAGTCAGTAAGCAGCCAGCGCCCCAGCGGATGAGACAGGGTAGGTGAAAATACAGCGTGCGGGCACACAAGTCGGGAGATGGGAAACTCAAGTCTTGTTCTGTGGTAATAAAACACTCTTCCTTAGACAATCAGCAGTCTGATTTTTCTGTCAAATTCATTATTTCCACCTTGGACTTTATTAAAGTCCAAATACTCTCAAAATACGTAAGGTACAACTCAATGGAGAGCTGGGTCTGAGGAAGCAGTACTATGGCAAAGCGTTGAGTCGTTACGTACCCGTCCCATGCCCTGTGCGAGGATCTTCATCGCAAGCTGCGACATGCAGCTCCACTTGAACAACGCAAATGTTTACAAGCAGCTGGAGGGAATTAGGGGGAATTTAAGTGTCATCACTCCAAATTTTATAGGATACTAAAACCTGGAGAAAGTGCAGTGAACAGAGCGGCGTCAGTGGTAACAATGGCCACAAAAATGCACTGTGAGTACACCGGCTTGCTTAGGGTTAACAGTCATGAAGTCTCATACTAGTGTTTAGACCAGAGTGGAGTAATTAAATCTAGGTGTAATTGCATGTTAGTTGTGGCTGATTAAGTATGCTAATTAATCAGCAATTATCCTTTGGTGGGGGAGATAATTGAACACAGGTAAAGCTGCAGGGATTTAAGGAAATGCTGATTATTGTCGAGAGAGGTAACCAAAGGAGGAAGGCGGTTTTTGAGGAGGAAGGCCTGAGCGGTGGGGTGGGCAGGCGCAGGCTACGGAAACGCTGCGGGGGCAGCACAAGAGGATTGTGATGCAGCTGAGTCGCGGCCAGCACAGAACGCGACTCAAGGAACGCAGGGCTGTGGTTTCAGGGGGGCCGAGGCATTCGGCAGCTGCGTTTCAGGAGAAAGCCTGGGAGCTTCTCTCTGGGAAGAGTACAGGGAGAGGATGCACCAGCCCTGACCAAGGGAGGGGCAGGAATTCCTCGGACTAAGCCTATGGAGCTGCTGTGAGGGCATCTTTCCAAGGAAACGGATCACGTGGATGTAACACTCCTCAGGCTGAAGAGCGCGCTGAATCTTCATCCTCGCTTCTGTGGCTGCTCATTCAAACCAGGGGTTAGATTTATTAGCGTGAAGTGAGAAGAACAAAGCAGCCATCCGTATCTACAGCACAGCACCTGAATCCAAAATGGGGTTTTGTCCTCCTTGGACAAAACCTCGCAGGGAAAGAATGAGGTGGGGGGGGGGATCAGAGTAATTGGCGTGATGAGGCTATGTGGAGTTAGTGGGGTGTAACTGAAGGGTTAAGGTTTGTTTTGTACAGTTGTGTCTGGGGGCAGAGGTACAGGTAGACTCACAGACTGCAAAGCCAATCCTTCAGAGCTGGCTGCAGCTCTCCTCTCCCAACCACCTCTTGACACCTCTGGTCTTGGAGCCAGGCAGCAGCTTTTCTCAGTAACTGCTGACCATTAGCAGCAATGCAAGGAGAAATGATAAACGCAGCTGTTGAAGAGTAAGTAATCATTAAAAGACACCACTTGGAACAGTACGCTGGCTAGATCTTTATTTTAAACAGCCCGCACAACCAAAAATTAAGAGCAACAGCAATTATGCGTGTGCATGTGTGTGACTGATACAGTTACAGTACCCAATCACGTCATACAAAGTTTGCCAATAAATTAAGGAGTGAAAAAACAAATACAGCGTGTACTTAAAAATCATCAGTACATAAGTGAGAGCAACACAGCCTAAGTAAAAGTATTTGCATATCCTCTAGCTGTTTTAGCATCACCCTTTAAAAGCTAACCAAACCCATTCTTGCTCTGTGCAGAGTATCTTACGAGCACTGGGCTACAGCGTAGCTTTGCCCCAGGGACGAGGAAACGGGTCTGGCGCCGCTTCCCTGGCAGGGGCAGGAAGGCAGGTTGCACCCTGAGAATCGGCGCCTGCCTTCCTGCGTACCCCGAAGCCTGGAACGGTGTAGCAGACGCTCCTGGATCACTGACACAGCTCCAGCTCCTGCCTGGCTCTGCGGCAGCTCTGCAGGCGCTCCACGTCAGCTGTGTCTCCCCGCGGCAGGCCGCCCCGCTACCAGTCCCCTGTGCGGGATTTTAAAGGGTACCTTGTTTGCACACAATTTACCAGCATGCATCACTGAGTAACAGACCAAGCTTCTTCTTGTTACTGCTTTATCATTGGTTTCATCTGGACCATAAACATCCATCTATCAATAAATAAAATCATTGGTTTAGCACTCATATAAAAATTACAACGCTTCCCACTGGTAACTGTTCAAAAAGTTCTTCGTGTTACCCCTGACGCAAACCTCAAGAAAATGACTTTCTGTTCCCTCACGCTCAGTAAGGTTTCAAGTAACAATTTTAAATACCGCTTGGACAAGAGACGGGCTTGGTTTGGAACCAGGTTTCTGGCTACAGGGTCGAAACATTTCCACGCTTCCACGCTTGACCGTGTGAAGTGCGCGACTGTGCCGTTTTCACCAGCGAGCAGCAGAAGGGGAACTGAACAGGACTTGCTGTTGATTTCCTCTCCGGGTGACTGAAACAGTCCTTTTACAAAGCCTATCAATTTAATTCAGCTAAAATGAAAAGCAAAAATGTCACTCGTGTCAAAACCAAAGCCCGTGTCTATCAAGATTCACAACAAGGGTTCTTATCCACAGCCGCTTGCTCTAACAAACCTGATATAAGCAAAGCTTTGACTTCCTTTTCCTACCGGCCAGGACAGAACGGTCTGAAATAACCCACGTCCTTCTCCAACTGAGTATTTATAAGGCACTAAAATTAAGCAACAACCAAACCCCCCCCCAAAAAAACCCCAAAACCAAAATCAGGAAAAATCCAAATAAACTGACTCACAATGAGTAAAAAAATGAAATTAATATTTGCCTGTATGAAATAGCAGCAATTTCTTCAGTAGTCTACAAAGCCAGAACATTGATATTTTGGGGCAAAAACCCAATGCACTCTTAACCAATTTAAAAGTACCTAAAACCCTATATCCACTTAGACTTTATAATCAAAAGCAGTACAAATCTGATTGATAGGCACAAGTAAAAAGCATTTTCTTCACACCTCGATGCTCAGTTTACAAACCAAGGCCACTGTTGGGGAGTTTAACTGCTCTGTCGAGATTTTAGTACCCCAGCAGTGTAGTACCACACAACTTCACGCGGCACTGTACAGCCGGAAGATTACGGTACCATTGCTAAGTTGTTCTACAGGTTACCGACCAGAGGCAAATGTTTTTAACATCATGATTAATTTGAGAACGTGTTCAGCTTTGGCACCTATTTCTGAACCCTCCCTACCATTTTCAAAAGAAATGTTAAGTATAGCTGTAGTATACAGCTGGCGTAACTCCAGGATCTTCTTCCTTTCCAATTATTTTTCTTATGCTTGGAAATAGGTGAATTCACCTATGTCACTACATTAGATACAAAGGCTAGCACTTAAGATTTCTTCAAAACAATCACTTTGAGTTTGGAAAACTGGTTTTAAGACATAAGAAGAAATACTAAACATAAATTTTTAAAGCAGGAATTCATACCTTTAAACATCAACAAGAATGAGCTTATTTGGAGAGCAATAAAGCTTTTTTTTTTTAAAAGGATATACTGACTAACTATAGGTAAATTCATCTTTCCCTGATTGCTTGATTAGATCATCCAAGCTCAGTGCCTTGCAGCTTTGCAGATTTTGTCGTACACTTCTGGAAAAGCATCCTTGCAATTCATTTGCTCCCTCAGCTTGTGGTATAACGAACCATCAAACATATCCCAGAACTCCTCACGCGTCATATAGCAATCTGCATACAGCATCTGGAAACTGGAGAAGGAAAAAAGCCCAACAGATTCAGTATTAATTGTGCCACAAGATTTGAAATAAAATATTAAAAAAACCCCAAACAAACCAGGGCAAGCTATGAATAGCAAACATTCAACAAAAAGCCCATCAAAAATGCTTTTTAAAAAGAAGCAAATACAATAGCTCACATGGATTACACTGGGTCACTCAGCCAAATATATTTTGTGGATTTAACATCACCATGATCTCTTTTCCAAGAGGGAGTAACGTGTAATGGTGAAAACAGCAGAATACTGCTACAGTCATCTTGGTGAAGGAGAGGATGGGAAAAGAAAGCAATTAAAATAACAGTTGCTTTTAAAAAATGGTTCAGAAGACTTCTTTAGGCATCCATGTATTGATACTTTCATTAGTTTTACTATTAAGAAAAGGAGAAGGACTAAAAAATGTGTATAAAACAGTGGTTCATGTTCAGACATCCCAACCACATGCAGCCAAATCTTCTGACAACTTGTATTCTAACAACTCGTGTTCACAGAAACACAAGTCTAAAGAGAACTTCAGAAGTTCCCCCAAATCAAGGGTCTGGTCCCTTATGCTGAAACTCACACGTAACCTAAATTCTCCCTGACAAATACTTCTCTAACTGCTTTTGAAAGCTTGCTTTTTCTTCCATTGAAAACCTCTTAATTCCAGCTTAAAAAAAAAAAAAAGGAAGAATTTTATTCTGCATGCTTTCTTACGATCCATGAAGGTACAGTCATGGTGTCTCGGATTAGCCTGCATTACAAAACGCATCCAAGGCAGATGCAGCAGTATGTTCTTTGACTTACTACACTTCCTTTGAACTGGACACTGAGAATATAACCAGGAAGGCAAAAGCCTGCCAAATCACACTAGGCTGAGAAGATAAAGTTATAGTAGAAATGAACAAAGGTCCATTTACAAAAATAAATGAAATCCTTATTTGGCTGTGGACTCTTCCTTACTTTCATACTGTGCTCTCTAAAATGCAACCAGCATCAGAGTACAACAGTAAAACACAAACCGTTACATAAAAGCTCTATTGTTGCATGTGATTACAAAACTGTGAGATTACGTATTTGTCCACTGTTCATTTCCCAGTGACAGGTAGAGAAGAGGCAAAACTTTGTTAGTAAAGAGCTTTAAGTTAAAAGCTTAATTTCAAATTAATTAAAAAAAAGCTTAGAATTAACTTTCGGTTGCTTTGCTCTCTGGCAGATCACTTACTGCAGCTAAAAGTCATTTACACTCTCCAAATCATCTCGAAGCAGACTCACCGTCGTTACTCGGCCACATGAGATATAAACGCTGTTAGACTGAGAAGTAGGTCAAAATAGAAATGTGGATAAATTATACTGATGGTGTAAAAATACGGTGTAGTTGTTTTTTGTTCCTGAGAAACAAGCCTGTAACTGCTTTTCCACTGACACTACGACAGCAAATGAGGCTGGCATGAGTCTGTGACAGATGGCGGGCACATATCTCACGCCTACTGCGGTCCTGTGCGATAAGAATCGGGGCAGGGAAAAGGAAGCTATGCAAGCACAAGTTGCGAGGGAAAAGACTCCCACCACCACCCAGGGACCGCAGGGAAGAGTCAAGGCTGGCCTCCCCCTGTGCAAGGAGACACCAGCGCAAGGACGGGCCAGAGCTGCAGCGTGACGCTGCAAGGACTGCAGGCAGCAGAACGGTCCCAAGGGCAGGCAGGGAAGCTGTCCAAACTTTAACAGCCTGTGGGATTCCCGGAGGGACTGCGGCCAAAGCAGCACTTGCTCTGGCCCTGCTCTGAAATGGCCTGAAACAAGTCAGCCTCGGTAGGCAAGCTCAGTGGCTACCTTCCCGAGGGCTGGGCTAGCCAGCTCTGCTGAGAGCAATCACCGATCCAGGCTAACCCTGCTTCTGGACAGCAACTGGTTTATTACGCACAGTCAGTACAGACCTGCTGAGGTCTTTCTGCACCTGGGTGCATGCATTTGGTTGCAACAGAGGCTACTCCCAGAGCAGCCTGGAGCTGAAAGGATGCATGGGTAACCTGAAGCTACCCAGCTCCCAAACACACTGCAACAACTTCAGCCAGTGCGCTCGTTTGTTTGGTTTTGCAATCAAATAATGGCAGTGAAATCATACTTTAAAGTCGTAAAATCAAAACTAGTAATTAAGATTAGTTTGCAATTATTGTGGTTGTTAAATTATTGCAATAGGTGCTGTGCGATTAAATAACTGTGAGTAAACCACAGGGGTGTAAATTAGATGGCACCATTACTATTCTAAGGAGTGGGATCCTTACCCATGCACGCTTCTCACAAACTTCTCCATTTGCCTCATTGAAGCCCTGGCTTCAAATTGTTTCCTTTTGGGCTCTCCATAAGCTCCTATATCCACGTAGAGTTCTGCTTCATCCCCTTTTGGGTGGACCATACCGGGATTATTGGGCAGTATGAAAGGACATAACCAAAGAGGGTACACCTGCAGAGGTAAGAAAACACTGTATCACTTATTTTTAACAAAACAGTCCTTTAAGCTATCTTTTAATAAAGGTGACAAAACAAAGAGCTAAGAGGACTTCTTCCCAGTTTGGGATTGAAACTTACACAGCTCTTCCTTTCCAACTGTCTCGCTGTGGTTCTTAGCTCCACTTTCTAATGACCATAACACAAATAGATGCTCAGCATATGCGCTGTGTCCTCCTAGAATTACATCTCCTCACCCTTACATATTTGAAAGGAAAAAACTAAACCATCCCTGATCCCAGAGCAACAACTGAATACACATTCTGGGTAAAAAGAAAATGAAGTTTTCTTTTCCAGGTCAGTCCAAAATTGAAATTGCCAAGTTTCTGCTTCTTATACTAACTAAACTAAATTCAGAAATAAAAGCAACACAGGGAAATTAATTCCCACCGTTGGGGTTTAGTGAGGCCGCCAGTTATTTTAGGTGAAAGAAAAATCAGTTCAAGTTTTACTAAGTGATAAAATCTTTTAGAAATGTTGGCCTTCTACTAAAGTTTGAATCTCATTTTTAAAAAAATTCTTTTCTTCAGAAAGCTGTGTTCATTTCTTTTGCAGCCTTGCACCGTAGACTCGCAAAGCACAGTACTCCCCAGGATACAATCATAACCTTTTACACAAGCAGACTATTATGTCTTAAGATCAACAGTCACAGTTATTACACACAGTCCAAGATTCGCTGCATTTTAAAAACATGTTCTTACATTAAGGTCAACATGGAAGGTTTGGATAGATTTTTCAAGGCTCTTCATTGGTACCAACATGTCCTGTACAACATGGTGTTGCTCGTACAGCT
This sequence comes from Aramus guarauna, assembly GCA_013400195.1. Taxonomy (NCBI): domain Eukaryota; kingdom Metazoa; phylum Chordata; class Aves; order Gruiformes; family Aramidae; genus Aramus; species Aramus guarauna. The sequence goes on from VXBL01002259.1 coordinate 483,146, forward strand.
TTCGTATAGCTTCTCCTTGGGTGAGTTTTAACAAAGAGATTTTTGGAGGAACCATCCAGCCGAACAGGTAACGGAAAACAGGGTTATTGCCAAAAGGAATGATATCCTTCAAAGAGGAAAGGAAAAAAGTTTGACTTAAGAAGGTGTAAGTGAACCAAAAGACAGTATTTCAGAAACCTCAGAGCAATATTAAGCCCGATCTTCAACAAATTGAACTGCTGATACTTTTGCTAAACTCCTATAACAGAACTAAGAGAGGCCTGGGCTGAACTTAGCTACCCAGCCCTGCCCTAAGCCTCTCCTAGTTACAACGATTGATTTTCAGTCACATCCATCACTGCAGACTCAGCTCCAAATACTTTCAGAGCATGAAGTTCAGAGAACAGTAGGGTATTATCTTAAAACAGCTAAGGAGGGACTGCAATAGTAGCTAAACTTACACAACTCTTGCAAGAGTTCTTAAAGGAATTTTAAAGCTGTAAAACGCTTCCTGCACAGCCAACGCCCATTTTAACTTCTCTGGGAGCCGAAAAGATCCAGTATCTCACTCCAGAGATTCACAATGTAGCAATGGGAATCTTTCAGAGTGCCAAATAAAAGTTCAGCTTAAACGCACATCACAACAAGTACATTTATGAAATTCAAAGTAATTACCTCACTGCATAATTACTATTCTCAGTTTAGGCAGGGCAAACTTGCAGACATAATTTCACATTCATGTTCTTCCCACCATCTGTCTTTGAAAATCACTTAGGTATATAAGCTTAATGTGGAAATACGTACTTACAGTCTAAATTCAGAAAAGCACTAAACCAGAAATTAGGAGGTTATGATATAATGACTTTTATATAAGGAAGTGCCTTTGGATTTGTTTTGCCCAAATGCAGGACTTTTAAATTTGCCATAAACTTCACTGTTTTTTTCTGCCATGAAAGACAGAAGTGTTGCCAAGGGGAAGAAGATACATTGTACCTACACTGGGAAAGAGCAGAGTACCTTCCTGAAGATGTTATTTTAATTTTGGAACTGGTCTTACCTGGAGCTCCCAGAAGATACTGCGTGTATGTCTATGGTAGTAATGTCTTGAGGGAATATATTCTATTCCAGTCCTGTCAGCTTTCAAATACTTCTCCACATGCTTAAAGAACCACGGCTTGTAGTAGTTGCCAATTCTGTTTATCTGCAAGAGAACATGCATTCATTAGCAAATGCCAACACAGGTACCAATCACACCTTACTAGACAATATTCAGTATGTCCCCAAATTCCTTTACTGTGAAGAATCAACGTTATACCCTCTGTGATAGTCTGAATGAGGCTGTCACAAGAGATCTAAGGACTCTTCATTTCTCTCCTCCTTCTTACCTTTCTAGCCATTACAGTTTAATCTAAATAAGGCTTGCTCAGGTTTGCCTATTACAAGCTAATTAAGAGACCACGAATGTGACAGAACTGGATTCCTAAAATACCAATCTCAACCCATCATTAATCCAAAGCCTTGTTATGGCAGAGAAGAAACATCCAGGTCAAGGGGTGCAGTGAACAGTCAGCACGTCCCTCCTGTAAGAGTCCCTGATGAGTTTTATCAGTATTAACTGTATTAAGAGCTTGCTGGGAAAAGAGTTACTCCGAATAACTGCAGTTTGAAACAGCATTGTTCTGTATATGAGAAAAGATACTTCTCTTCCTCCTTAGGTACTGCAATGGAAAGGCTGTAGATGAGTACTAAAATTAGCAGGACATTTCTTATCAACTGAAGAGATTTAGGACACAGTCTCTGTTGTTATAACAAAGAGCTGTAATTTGAAATATTCTGATGGACAGATCTAACTTTTAATCCCACATTAAGAGATTGTTCCAATCTTATAAAGACTCTGGTTTTATAGTGGCATATAGTACAGCTTCAGTTAAACTTTGGGGGTATTTTTTTTCTTGGTGAGTAACTTCAGTTACCTTGCTTTGCTCAGCTTCATCAGTCAAGACTCCTGTCATGATGACTGCTTCTTCCAAAGAATACATGAGTCCTTCCACAAAACTGTTCTCCTTTTTCTTAGATTCTTCAGTAAACTTTTCACAAATCTTCTGCAGTCCTCTCACAGGCTGATAATGTAGCTTGACATATTTCTTGGCAGGAATCATTTTTATTTCTGCTGCAACCAGGAAACCCAGAGTACCACAAGACCAAGGCACTGCATAAAATAGGTCTGAATTTTCAGTCTGCAAAAAGTATGTCATACTAAATCATATATCCACACTGATAACCGTCAATGACATTGTAAATGATAGCAAAATAACATTTTGTCTTACTGGTGAACATCTCACAAGGCTTCCATCGGCAAGAACGAGTTCATAGGCCACACAGGTATGCTGAAAAAGTCCATATACATGGGATGAAGACTCAATGCCAGTTCCCATGATCAGGCCACCTTATCAAGAGAGCACATAACAAATCAAACACACCTCAAAATGAAGGTGGTTTACGAGAACAAAACCCCGCTTCTAAGCTCTGGGCATGGCTTTTAAGACTATGTAAAAAAAAAAATAAAAATGAAGTGCTTATAACATAAATACCACAACAGAACATAAGGTTCAACAGAGTATTTCTGGAACCTTTAAAATAACGCAACCTGTTACTGCATAAAAAGCTAATGCAAATGCAGAAAAATCAGCAAGTCTCTTGTCATCACAATGACCCTTACCTACTGTAAGATCATCAAGCTCTGGTACCACGGGAATAGTCCAGCCCATGGGATTCAGGTGTGCAGTCAACTGTCCCATGGTCACCAAAGGTTCCACACGAACAACCTAAAAAGCAAAAAAAAAAAATCCCAACTGGCCCAACAAATATAAATTAAATGTTCAGCATTAACAATGACAAAACATGGCTAACTGGATTGTACTTCCCTCTGTTATCAGAATTCAGAGACTTACTTTCCTAAGAGCACTACTAAAAATAGTTTAAACTGTTTAGTGATTCCTCCTCTGCCTCAACATCTTGTTGCTCAGTCCCCAAAACCATAAATCAATCTGGTCTTTCAGACTTCAGCATGTAAAAGCTAAGCAATTCCATATGCTGCTTTTTTGGATAGAATGATCCAAGCACTCACTGTAAAACCTGAAATTTGGTGGGTCTACTGCTACAAAAATCCTTTGCTCTTTATGGAATCTAATCTCCTCTTCAGCTACAAATACCGTAAAAAAAAGCTGTAAACTTCATTATTATGAAAGCCTTGTGATGAATTTGTTACCTGTCTTTCACTGTCCACTTCCAGAACATCCATTAAGTTGATCATGATGTTCTTATGAATCTTCTTATACTTCCCAACACGAAGTGATACAGTCAGCCAGCCAGGCCGGCCAGTGCACATGTATCTTCTGCTGCCTTCATCTTTCCATTCCCGAACCTGCAAGAGGCAACAACTGAGCTGACGCTGTAAGGCATGCACATGTTGTCAATAATGTATACCAGAAACAGTTTTCCCTCACTGTGACAAAGCGTTCAGAAGTACTGTTACTCCTCTACATGCATGTTACCTGCAAGTAACAAAGCCTGGATGTCTCTACGTTGAGTAGTGATGCTTTGGAAGTCTCCCTGCAGACATCTGAACTTCTAAATAAAATACCACCAGAGCGGTCTAGTTATGTAGAGGAAGCATTTGGGTAGCTTTTGGGGTTTTTTTTTTTGGCGATGGGATTCAGAAAACTAGAATGAAAGTTTTAAAAATCCACAGGAAAACCTATACTTGAAGGGAGGTATTATCGCTGTCATAAATAATGTCAGTTCCGTGAAGGTTAATGAAACAACGTCTCCTCCTAAACACACCAAAACCCGGTCTGAGCCTGAAAATGAATGGGCAAAGAGAGAAAAGTTGAGTAGGAAAATGTGTAAGCCATACACACGGTCCACGAATTTTGCAAAGCCACCCTGATTAACATTTGGAGAACAAACGTCAACTGCAGCATTTTCTTCAAAGCTCAGCTGCTACTACAGCTGGTGATGAAAAACCCAACCCCAAACCCTCGCAGAACAACCCCGTGCACATTAGTATCCACCTGTATCTGCAATGAACACGACAGTCAAGGAAGCAAAGAGAAGCAGACACGACAGAACTACACAAATACTAGAGAGCCCAAAACACGACAGACATCCGCATTTCTGGGTGGAAGAAAAGTTTCGTCTCCCCTTCAATCACCTCTTGGAACTAACCACGCCGAGCAGCAGGATGTAAGTGGTATTAAAACACGGTGTTAAGCCAACCATTCAAAGGCTAACATTTTCATGTTACACACGCGTGTGCACGCACACACACACACACGCGCGCACAGAGGGATTCACAGCACATCTCTGAGGAGGTGACAGCGACAGCAGCCGGGCAGCCACACCAACTTCGAGAGGAGTTTCAGACGGGAACCCCCCCAAGCCCCACAGGAGCAGAAACACCCGCCGGCTTTCACTCGTTCGGGCTTTTTCCCGCTCCGGCTGCCGCAGCCGGAGTCAAGGCTGGATGTTGTCTGGGCTC
>VXBL01002259.1:488914-501661 GCA_013400195.1 Aramus guarauna
GGGGGTTGTGGGGCTGCGGGCGGGCCCTTGGCAGCTCTGTGGTGGCCGGTGCCCCTCGGGCAGAGGGCTCGCCCCGGTGCCTTGGGGTTGGGTGGCGGGAGCGAAACACCTCCGCATGCTTCTCTGGTGCACCCCTGTGGTGGTGGTTGGGTGCCGGTGAGGGCGGTGGTGCGGGTCTCCCGCAGAAAGCGGAAAGTCCCGTGGTGTCCACTCGCTCGAAGGAGGGAGGAGGTACTTGGTCTCTAAAACCCTGGCAGAGAATTCCTCTCCACGATGGAACAGCGGGAGAGAAGATACATAAAGTCTAAGAGGAAGATGAGGCGCTTTTTTTTTTTTTTNCGGCCTCTACCGTGAGGCGAGGGGAGGGGGGCGGCCAATGAGAGAGCTCCGGAGAGATCGGACCAGGCGCTGAGGACGCCGATTGGCTGCGCGCGGCGGGCCCCGCTCTCCCCTCATCGCCGCGGCCNGGTCTCCCGCAGAAAGCGGAAAGTCCCGTGGTGTCCACTCGCTCGAAGGAGGGAGGAGGTACTTGGTCTCTAAAACCCTGGCAGAGAATTCCTCTCCACGATGGAACAGCGGGAGAGAAGATACATAAAGTCTAAGAGGAAGATGAGGCGCTTTTTTTTTTTTTTTAAGCTAAAATCTGTTGTGTCCCTCGAAAGGTGTGCAGTTTGAGAGGACGGTGGCAGAGGTGCCCCAGGAAATGCTGACGCGGTGCGATGCTGTCATGGACCCTGCTGCTGGGTTTAGAGAGGAACACGGTGTCGAAGTGTTTTGTGAGGACGCTACTACGGTGACTAATGTGTCAGATGGTGCCTCTTCCTCTTTGACAGCAGGGCACCAGACTGGGAGAGATCGCTGCGTCAGGGTTCGGAGCTCAGCTATGGCAGGCAACCACACCTTGCGATCTGCAGACAACTTGGAGGCTTTGTTTTGAACCCAGTTCGTTTTTTCCCCACTGCTTTTATTGAAAGACTGGTCTGAAGCTTCCCTGCCCTGGTGTTGGAAAATGGTGTCCTGATTTCCAGCCAAATTATATTCGTTACACTTGTGCCTAGTCTGCCCACTAGCTCTTTTCTTTCTTACATCCGAGTTGATATTACCTGCTTTTTTTTTTACCAATTTGTCTGCTGACTGGAATTATCCATGGAAAAGAAGTTATTTTAACCTCTCTGAAGGAGCTAAATAATTATTCTTGATCTGAGTGTGATCAAGTGCAGGGCTTATTGGGTAACAGCACCATTTATTCATAAGGGTACGTTTATACCTTCAGTGTAAATACTGGTTTGATTTTTATTTTTTTTTTTTTACAAAGACCCATTAAAAGTATTTATAATGTTTTCCATGTTCTGTTCTTGTTTTTGTAAGACCCTAGGCAGCAAAATACAAGTAGGTGAGCTCAAAGACTGCGATGTGAAACCGTGCTTTAAAATGGAGGAGTGAATCACCGTTAAGATTATGGCAAAATTGCCTGTGTACCTGACGATGTCAAGCATAGAAAATACAGGAATTAGAAGGGATGAGGGAAAGGGAGACAGATGTTTTAAATGCTGACATTTTTCAATTTTAGTTATTTTAGATGTGAGCAAAACATCATCCAACAATCTATGCAGGCTTAGGAAAACATCATCCGCAAATCAGGTTTGAAAAGCTAAGACTCCCTTGGTATCTTTGTGAGACTGAAATCCCTGGCCTCTTCAATTAAATTATCATTTTAAGTGTGTTTAAGCTGTTAGTGCTTCTTAAAAAAGCAGCGCTCTTCCCTCCCTCTCGCTCCTGCCATCCCGTCCGCCCACTCATGCTGTTCTGGGCACGCTGTGCAGTACAAATGCTTCTGCTGTCACTCAGTAAAACAGGTTGGGGAACTGATCTGACTGAAGAATTGGACTGGTTTTTAGATCAATTTGTATTTTCATTTTCTCCTGCCTGCATCAGCTCTCTGGTAGAGTTCACCTCACAAGTGCTTGTGTAAGTGGGGTGCAGGGAGCAGAGCAGGGGTCTCGCTGAGCGTGCCGGAGCTACCCATCTCCTTGGTGAGAGCTCGTCACAGATCGCCCTGCCGATGCCGTGCAGGACTCTGTTCGTTACCAAGCAGGATTTAGTAATAACTCTGCGAAGCCTGTTGGACAAAGAAAGAATTAAAAGATGCAGCTGTTTTTCTAAGGAGACAGCTAAAAGGGAGATGACAATAACACACAGAGCACTCGAGCTGCAGACAAAAGTAGGCTGAAAACTTCTGTCTCCGTAAGAAAATTATCAAGAGGCATTCAGCAGAACCAAGGACATTGAAAGGCATTGAAAAGTGTTAGAAAGCCGTGGTTTTTTTTTCCACGCCAGCTCTCATAGCCCTGGTACTGACTGCCACAGAGCTGCTGTCGAGTGGTACCAGGATGCCGAAAGGACGGGCTTTTTGGCAGTGATAGTTATAAAAACTAACATAATTTTGGGGAAGGCTGCAAGCCGCCCTAGTTCAATGAACAAAGCAGCCCGTGGTTGCTATGGGGTGGGAGCGTGCTGCCCTAAATCACCTGCCTTCAGGTCTCCTGCACGTTAGTTTGGCGCGGAGCTGGTACGGCCAGGAATGGTTTCGGAGGGATGTGGTGATCATAGTGCTGCGTGAGAAGCTCCCTCTGCTGAGGAAACCCAAGTACATTCGGTCGCCTTGAGGGAAAAGCTGGTTGGAGGGCGCAGGCTGGAGCGGGGCTTTGTGTGACGCTGGCAGGTTGACACGAGCTGTTCTGGGTATAGCTGAACGAACCGGGACAGCTTTCGTACATCCAAGAATTGGAGAGAAGTCTCAAATTTCAGCTTGAAGGAAAAAAAAAAAAAAATACAGGGGGAATATTATCAGCTGTTTGATGATATCAGAACAGATGTCTGCCAGAATAGTCCAGAGGGATGACACGTACTTACGTATTACCTCTGAAAGAAAAAAAATCACTTTGTGGCGCAGCAAGATTTAAAGCCAGCCTGCCCTGGGGAGTGCTCTGTGCCTTTCCGAGGGGAGCAGGGCTGTGCCGGGCAGGACAACCACGTTCCCCACCTAACGCTGACTGCCACGTGCTGGGATTGGGCTGAATCTCCAAGGAACGTGAGGAAGGGCGGCCAAACGCTGCTAAATCCTTTTGGTAGTGTAAATATGAATGGAAAATAGCTGGTGCGATGGTCCTACCTGTCCGAAGAGCAGGGACTCAGGAACTGGAGTGCCTCCATGTGAGCTTTCTCCATCTGGATGCATGTTTGTGAGGTCTACGAGATTTCAAAATACATTTCTACTGTTGCATTCTTCGAACCTGCGCGCTGTACCTCAGAAAACCTTCTCTTTAGAGGGTGTACGGGAAGAACGTGGTTTACCTGATGTTGCTCAATTGCCCGGCTTCCAGATGGTGTTTTTTGAAAGGTGTTTATTCATAGAATGTCCATTATCTAGGATCTGCTTCTCAGGTATCACAACTATTTCGTGTGAGAGAGTAGAGATGCGTGATGACTTGAGGAGGAGGAGGAGGGCAGAGGGTTTAGTACAACAACTGTGGTGGCTGTTGGAAAATCGATCCAGAAGGAACAATGAGATTACAGTTACTTTAGAAACAGCCAGGTAGCTCTCAGGGAAAGTGAAACACCGTCTGAAGGCTTAGACAAGGATCTTCAGAGTGATTAGGCTATTTTAGGTGTGGGTGGACCTACTCAAATATGGAAGGACTTGTTTAACGTCTGTGGTGGGAAAGGGTCTCCAGGCGCTCAGCACACCTAAGGGGTGTCACCTCAGGGTGACTTTGCTCTTTCTTCCTTGCCTTCCCCTTGTCCTCTCAAGGCTGAGCTCACCCTCTTTGCACTGGGAAGGGCTTCACCAAGAGAAGGAATAGCTCCGGTGCTGCGGGGAGGGACAAGGACCCAAGGGTGCCTGGGCTGCTCCCTATGAGCTTGCATAGCGGTGGTGTTGCGTGTCCCCGCTCCTCCAGCAATGAGTTATTGTGGATGGCTGGTGGAACCCCAGTTGTCATCTTGGGAGGATGCGGACGTAGGGTGTGAGGTGAAATCTGGAATATTAACGATGGCAGAGCGGGGGCGATCCTTCGGTGGCTGTGTGCTGCATCAGGAGGCAAGGTCAGCCTCCGGTCAGCGTGTTCGCAGAGCTGCCGAAAAAAACCCCGCGCCGCAGAACGTGCGAGAGCTTTCGTGTATTCTCTCTGACGTGTATTAAATCCAGCTTTACAACTGCCTGTGAAAAGACGCGCTGTCTGGGATTTATAAAAAGAATCACTTGTCAAAACAGAGAGCCGGGCTGGGAAAGGAATTCATTCCTCCCTTCATTGTCACTGGGGCCGGCGTCCTCAGCAGCAAAAACGAAATGGCAGTGGCAAGGTAGCTGGGGAGATGGGCTGGTTGCTGAAGGACCTGGGCTGCAGCGTGGAACCCACGGAGTGAGGGAGGCTGCGAGCAGTGGAGGAGAGCGTGCTCGTGGGCGACCATCGGTTGGGTTCATGGCCCCTCCGTCGGAGGGTGAGGAGGGGCAGCAGTCGCAGAAGCGGTGGTGGTCCTGTCTCCTTCCGTTGGTGAGGTCCTGGAGACACTGACTGAGCTGGGCGTCAGAAAGGAGCTGAGGTCACTGAAAGGCCCACCCTGTACACGAAATGTGTTCTTTTAGACTCATTATATGTATATATATGTACGTATGTATCTCCATATAATGGACACGTGTGCCTCCAAGCTGCCGGGGGTGAACCGTGTCCTGAAGGCAGTTGTGAACTACGGCTGCTGGTGAACATCTCCAGGATACCTTCTCCCAGCACTTGCCTCTGGCCTCCCCTTGCCTGGAGTGGCAAACGCTGTGGGAACATGCAAAAAGCATTCGGGGCTAACGTGACAGCGAAGGCTTGCCAATGTCGCAGCAGGGGAACACTGGAAGTCATTATTTTTCTCTACAGGCCACATTTTTCTCCCGTTTTCAGCTCCCAGCAAATCTGCACGTGTGTTTAGCCTCCCGGTACCAGATGTACTTGCGGTCCCTTTTCCTCCAAATAAAGCTCAGAGTTTCTCTGCCTTGGCCGTAGCCATTCTCTCCGTCTGGTGCTGTCACTCCGTCACCTGTCTGCTTTCATTTATTTCAACGTTTTAAAAATTTCATGGGCCCACTCCCAGATGATGTAAACTGATAAAACTCCAGGCCATGCTCCAAAAACATCAGTGTCACTGCAGGATCTAGCCCTTTGGCTTTACTTACCTACGCCAAAGAAAAATAGAAAAGCCGTAAGCAAAGCAAAAAAGGAAAAGACCGGCTGAAAAATAACAGTTTAAAGTGTTGGTTATGTAAGAGCTGTATAGCTATTAGAGTTACCTAGCGTATCTTTTTCATAAGAGAAGCAGTCACAGCCAGATAAGTTAATAATTAAGGGTGACAAAAATATACCATTGTTCCAATAATAAGGAACCGTATTAGTCTTATCGAAGATAAATGGAGGCGTATTTAATACGGTTCAGTGCTGTGCTGATAGACTACAAATGCCCTTTTTTTTTTTTCACGAGAAAACCCAGCACAAAATCAGGTCGAAAGCTGTTAAGCCGTTTTACTTCCCTCGGCGCTGCTCGCCTCCTTTCGACGGTCGCTGTGCTTTTCGTGGGAATTCAGGTCGGGAAGCGGCTCCACGCGTATGGAGCTGAGCAGAAGGAAGCTGGAGGTTTTGAGAAGAGGCTCTTGCCCCTTTCTATCGAGAGCGGGAGGACGTGCCTCCCGCACGTGGATCATCTTGTGGGGATGCGGAGCAGTTTCGGTCTGGGGATTGAATGAATAGGCTGGTCCTCACTCAGCCCTGCAAATAAGGGATTGGCAAAGGTCCGTGCGCAGGAGGGTGACGAGGGTGTGATGGCTCCATGTCCTTTAATGCAAGAGATCCCTGTAAAATTCAGTTTGGTGGTCTTGATTATAGCAATACCTCGTAAAACGAGATGGCAATTCCAGTTCCTCCTGACACAATCAGAAAACAATTTTTTTCCTACCTCTGGCAAGCGCAGAAATGCGATGGCTGCAAAACCGTGCCGATGGGGAGCAGTGGCCTTTATACCCAGACACGGAAATCCCGTGACTCCCAAAAGAGATCTGAGAGTGGGCGAACGCGCAGATCCCGCCTCCAGCTCACGTCAAAACCTAGGCACGCTTCTCAGGCCTCGCACGCTGAGCTGGAGACTCCCATCACTGCTTTCCCTCTCTCCGTCCTCAGCGAGGCCCCAAAAATGCTTAAGAAAAGCACCGGGAGATCCACCAGCAATAAAACATTGTCACCCCAGAGCGGTTAAGTACCGTTATCCCTCGTACCAGCCAAGGGTCCGTAATAAGCTCCGAACCTCTCGTGCACCGAGGTGTCCGTTCGCATCCAGCCAGTGCAGACGGCAGGGCTGGGACGAGCGCTCCCTCCCGCCGGCAGCGGCACGGTGAATCACCGAGGGAGCAGAGTTTCGCCCTTCCGCGAGGCCAGGAGCCACCCACCAGCAGGAGCTGGCAGTTTTCTGAAACAGGAGTAGTGACGCCTCCGGGGAAGGGAAACTACACTCTTTCAAATCAGATGAGTAGCCAGACTAGCTCCTAGCTGAGGAAAGGACAAGATACATTTTGGGGAGAAAAATTATCTTGCTGGGTCCCGGAAGACTGCACCGGGCGGTGGAGCAGGGAAGGCTGTGATCTCCGTCAGGACAGGCAGGTGTCTGTCTCAGGGATGCCACCTCTTCTCCGAGGTCCTGCCGCTGTCCGAGATGCTGACGGTGAGTCATCTGGATGGGGGAGATCGAGATCTTTTTTCAGTCTGCACATAAGTAATTTAGGCGATGTCTTGTTTCTTCACCCACATCTTTATAAAGGTCTGTTTATAAACCTTCCTGTCCTCTCTGTCCCAGGCTGGTATAGGGTCTGTTTTTCTCTGACATGTCGGGGGAAGAGACAGGAGCAATCTGCTCCTACACCTCCATAGGAGAAAGCTTCTGCTACTGCTCGTGCTCTCAGGAGTAAATCAGGAGAACACGTTTGGGTTGGGGCCTTAAACTGCAGGGCTACCCGGGGCGTGAGCCAAATTCACCGGTGAGGGACCCGTGGCACTGCCGTCGGCTTCGCTGGAGACGAGCGTTGATATCCTCACTCAGCCTGGCTCCGACACTTTTAATGCCTTTACGGAGATGGTGCAGCCCTTTATTTCCCAAACTCACCTCCTCTCATTTTTCTGCAGAATTTTAAAATTGTCTCCAGTTCCCTAGAAACTCGGGTAAGAAGAGGTAAACGTTCCAGGTTAAAAGTGAGGCAAGGCGTGCAGGCAGAACTAACAGCTTGTACTAGGTCAACAGACGACATTGCAGACAAGCTTTGAAGGAAGCAGACAAGCTTTTGGGCGCAGCGGTACAGCCAGAGCAACATCCCTGCTGCGGGAAGGAACGGACTGACACGTGCTCTTTGAAACGGAGACCCCGTGCCGTGAAGAGAACAACACCTACCTCCTAAGCTGCTGTAAGTAACACAGCACCTTTCCCACCACCTGTAACCCTCAGACACCAGATGCTGCCCCAAATACTCTCACCTGCGGAAGGGTTTTTGTGCCTGAAAGTGTGTTTGGTTTTTTTTCCCCACCTCTGTATCCCTTGGACTAATAAAAGGTGCTCCCTCCCCTTTCAGCCATACCTTGCGTATCTCCTCAGGCTGCCGTGCTTCCCGCAAAAGTTTTGCGAGGTTTGCTGGCAGCATAATATCGCCCAGCAACCTCCCAGCACAGCGCGTCGATGTAAACAAGTGCTTGTGGGCAGCCCGATGCCGAGCCGGGCAGTGAGATAACGCGGGGGGCACTGGGAAAGGAAACCAGCTGTGGAACATCTGGGATGGGTGTGTGTTGGACACCGAGGGCTCCCCTGTGGCTCCGTACGTGGTGGCAACCAGAAGAGCTAGAAGGCTGCTCCATCCTTTTTCTAAAAATCATAATTAATGCTGCTTTCAAGCTTCTCTTTTGCATTTCTGTGCTGGGGAAAAAAAAAAAAAAAAAAAAAAGAAAAAGAAAGAAAAAAGCCCACTGCCTACTCCCTGGAGACCGCTGCAACAGCTGAGTGCGGCGGAGACGTGAAGCTGCACAGCGTTTCGGGGATGTCAGGGTAGCTGTAGTTCATCTCGCGTGTAACGCTGAGTTTGCTGGAAAGCAAATTTAGCCAGTTGTGTCTTTGATTATAAGTGCTTACTGCTTTTTTGAACATCAGCGGTTGGAATCAAGGATACATAAGAGCTTCAGCCTCAGATATTCAACGTATTTCAGCAGCCGGTGCAGACCTCCGATAGCTCTCAGCTCAGGTGTGATAGATGCACTCACCACCGACAGCAGGCTTGACTGAGGAACCTACAGGGCTGAAAATCAGTGTTCCTTCACCGCAAGCCAAATGGCAGCTCATGCGCTAGCAGAGCCGCAACATCTGCAGCACGTAAAACACGCTGGGTGGTGGGTTACGCACGTGTTTGCACGACGGTCGTGCCTCTTCCCAGAGAAAGGACGAAGCTCAGATCTGGAAGGCGCAGAGCACATGGTGCCTCCCCAAGGCAAAAATCTCCAGGAACTCAAGGAAAGTTTTGCCTGACTAAAGATTGAGCAGAGGCATCGGGATTTAACTCTTTCCTTCCCCCACCCCTTTATAGGCAAATTTCAAATCCTTTGCCGATTTTGGTGGAAGGCTCGTAGGACGCTCATTTGCAACACAGAAGTTTCGCTTACAGGAAACCCACAGCTTTCTCATGCCCGTTGATCTACACAACAGCCTCCGTGGAGGGGGCACGTCAGCCTGGTGCTCCTGTGCTAACACAAATCCCGAATGAGGAGCGGAAGGAATTTGAGATCATTGCTCATCCATAAAGATCTCTGAGGATGAGGGTATCAGTACTTTCCCTTTCCAGGTCCTCCCGCCACAGCCACGTTCCTCGCCGTGGTGCAGCTTTACAAACTGCTGGTTAGGACACCGTTACGGTCAGGTTAGCAAACATTTAAGCTTTAAAATACTCCAGAGGTTTTGGATCCAGCGGCTTGTTAGATGATGGACATAGCTAGTGCAGAAACCACTTCAGAAACTGATCCTAAACGAGTGATCCTGCTGAATGTAGTTTATACACCTCTTGCTCTTCTGTTCAAATCCAGTAAAAGCCATTGGAACTAGATGATAAGAGATATTATGTACAAAACGGGCTGCTGGAGTCAATAAAATCTCAGGGCAAAACCATAGCTGTCTGCAGAAAGAGTACTCCTTGGTGAACCTGGCCAAAACAAACAAACGCACACCACTTTGTGGTGGTGGGGATGATCACCTTTCACACCCAAAGTGAAGGCTTTCCCTGCCGGAGAGCAAGAAGGAGTGGTCCCAAACCCTCCGGCTGCCCCGATAGCAGAACCACCGGAGAGAGATCTATGGCCAGCTGCAGGTCCACCCCCAAATAAGCCTAAGGGCACCGGTGAACATTGCGTCATTTGAAGAGGCAGGACAAATATTTTCAATGCCTAGATTTACTGACTGGATTAGATAGGAGTGCCTGAGCCGGTATGTCAACTAACACAACTAATTAGGCATTTTAAGAGGATGCAAATTAAGGCAAAGTTAAACAGCAGGAGGTTTCTCCCCTGCTTTACGTGTGCAGGAACGCCCTCCCATCTGCACATCCTCATGGCTGCTTCCCCTTATCAGCTCGGCGGGCTGCACCGGCCTCTGCTGTGCCCCACAGCGTGTGCTAAGGGACAAGGAGATGTGCTGGGCCCTGGGGAATGGCTTCTCTAGGGATTTAGACAACGCGGGCACCTTACTCCTGCTGAGGTGTGTCCCCAAAGCCTCCTCAGTGGCTCTTTGGTGGCTCCATCACGGGTGGCAGCACCTGAGCGGCGCTTGCCGGGGACAGCCGGGCACGGGGAGAGCGGCCCGGGTGCCAAATCGCCGATGGAGAGCTGAAACCTGGCGCAGGGTGTCGGCGCTCCCGTCCCAGGTACGAGGGCGCTGGCAGGGAGCCTGGGCTCTGCTTCGCTGGGCTTGGGGCCCCGGTGCACCCAAATTCACTCTTGACTTGGTGCTCTGGTGTCAACCACCTTGTCGTGATGGGGCAGAAAGGGCGCGCATGGGCACACACACACACACACAGGTATTGAAAATTCTAACTTATTTTGCCTGATTATACAGTGAAATGCACTGTTTTACATGTGATTTGCTACAGCAGCAAAACGTGCTGAACGGTGAATCAAACAGCAGCACTTTTCCGTGCCAGCAGCGTTGATCAGGCGCAGCATCCTTACCTGGGGGAGGCAATTACTGGAACAATCCCTCCTTCTCCGTTCCTCCCTTGCTCCTGTTCTTGCAGGGGCTGTAACTGTCTTTTATATCTTCTTGTTTTCTCCACTGCGGTTTCACCGTGCACGGCATGTTTTACATATTTTTGCCCAGATATTCTGTCTTTATTCTGGAGAAGCCCTTTGCCCGTGCCCCGTGATGTGTTGCAGCACCTTGTCCACCAGCAGGAAAGTTCTCAGAGAGGGGAAATGAAGTTTGGCCAAGGTGCTGCCAAGCAGACAGAGGTGCTGGCACTCTTCTGTGACAGGCACGCTCGGCGCTGACAGCTTCTGCCATGTGGCAAAATGTTTGTCGTGGGTTTGTGGCTCCCTGTAGGCCAGCGCTCTGGGGAAGGGAGAAGATCCCAGCAGGTTATGGGGCTGGAGGACCAAAGGGGCAGGGCAATGTGTTGGCACTGAGCCACCTCTCTGCAGCCCCCTGCTCGCAAGAGCACACAGAGCTACGTGCAAACATCGCCTCAAAGTGCTTCAGAAGCCATTTGACAATCAAATTTCAGTTAAATATAATAGGTGAGCAGGTAGTGAGCAGCAGAAGATGTCTCATTGTCCTTTGATCAGGGAACCGGTGATTCACGGTGCCTGCGTCGCTCACGGATGGTAACGTGAGCGCTCAGCACTTGCACATCTGCAACAGAGGAATCCAGATGTTCTCTCCTGGGATCCCCAGGGCCAAACTCTGTCCTGCCAGGGAGCAATGACCACCGTGTTTGGAGGTGTGGGAATTGCACCCTGGGGGTCGAGGACCTTGCTGCAGCCCAGTTGGGGGGTGTGAGACCATGTTGGGGTGCTGGTCTTGGGGAGCCCTGACCCATCCTCTGTGATGGAGACCCAACCTGCCACAGAGCCAGCTCCGTGCGAACCAGCCCTCCTTGTGCCTCAGCTTACCATCTGTAAAACTCCTCAGTGTCTGCATTGGAGGGGCACCTCTCCTATGAGGACAGGCTGAGAGAGTTGGGGTTGTTCAGCCTGGAGAAGAGAAGACTCCAGGGAGATCTAATTGTGGCCTTCCAGTACCTGAAGGGGCTACAGGATAGATGGAAAGCAACTGTTTATCAAGGACTGTAGTGACAGGACAAGGGGTAATGGGTTTAACCTGAAGGAGGGTAGATTTAGATCAGATGTTAGAAAGAAATTCTTCCCTGTTAGAGTGGTGAGGCACTGGAACAGGTTGCCCAGAGAGGTTGCGGATGCCCCATCCCTGGAAGGGTTTAAGACCAGGTTGGATGGGGCTTTGAGCAGCCTGGTCTGGTGGAGGGTGTCCCTGCCCATGGCAGGGGGTGTTGGAACGAGATGATCTTTGAGGTCCTTTCCAACCCAAACCGTTCTGTGATTCTGTGATTCTAAGGGGCTGCACATTTTCAGCAGGGCTGAGTGGCTACCAAGTATATACGCAGCAGACAGGAATTACACGACGGGGCTTTGTGTCAGCCCCTGCGGTCTGTGCAAATAAACCCTGAGCTGGTTTTGAACCAGCAAGGTGAG
This sequence comes from Aramus guarauna, assembly GCA_013400195.1. Lineage (NCBI taxonomy): Eukaryota > Metazoa > Chordata > Aves > Gruiformes > Aramidae > Aramus > Aramus guarauna. The sequence goes on from VXBL01002259.1 coordinate 500,731, forward strand.
GAGCTGCAAGCAGCGCAGGAACAGCAGCTCAGGGTTCAGCTCCGGCGCGGATGTATCCATAGAAATGGCTTTTTCTGTCAGTGATGCTCAGCTGTAGCTCAAGAGCAACACAATGGATCTGTGAAAGTGCACAGCGATAGCACGGGGCAGCACCACAGCTGTTAATAAAATCTACCTCCACCTCTGTGATGAGGAATTGTGCCTGAACCCGGGTGCCAGTCATACAGACCATCCTCAACCTCAGATCGGAGCACCCTCCGCTTGTTTGCCATCCAGGTATCTGCACGAGTGCTGCAGGGCAAAAAGACCCAGCTGGAATGAGGAAAAAAGGGACGATACTGGCATTTGACAGGGAGGTGAGGAGAACTGGTCACAGCGGCAGAGATCCTTCGCCCCATGCTGCAGCGTGGGTCCCACCCATGGGACAGTGGTGTCCCATCCGCGGGGCACTCATGTCCCACCCATGGGACAGTGATGTCCACGGGGTAGAGGTGTCCCTGTCACAGGGTGGTGATGTCCAACAGGGTGGTGATGTGACGCCCACAGGGTGGTGATGTGACGCCCACAGGGTAGTGATGTCCACAGGGTGCTGATGGCCACAGGGTCCCTCTCATGGGCTCCGCAGCCCGGCGCTCTCTCCAGGTCCCCGGTACGTCTGTTCCCTGGCTCCCGGGGGTGACGGGGCTCTGTGCCGCCGGCCCCGTAGGAGCACGGGCAGTGCCACCGCTGCTCGCACCAACCCCCCCGGGAAACTTCCAGCCTGACCGACCTTCCCTCCCCGGCACTCCTGAACCACCAGACCCCCCATCCCCCCCAGCAAGTCTCCTCCTTCACAAGCAGAACACAGCGGCACAGTGCCCGCGGGGAGACTTCCCAAATTCCTTGGCCTTTTTCCTTTTTTTTTTCTTTTTTTAATCTCTTCCCCCCCCTC
>VXBL01002259.1:523650-590995 GCA_013400195.1 Aramus guarauna
TTCTATAAATACCCCGACTGTACAAAGCATCACGGGGCGGTTTGTTTGTGTTGCTGTCTACCACCTTTTTAAAAAAAAAAAATTGTGGTGAGGATTGCTCCTTCCTTGCCTGGCTAGTTGCTCATTAGATGTCAGCTAATGCCTCTTCGCACCTGGAAAATCATAGGTTAGCTATTTTTGGGCAGTTTTATAATTGCCTACTGGTGTACCTCAGAGACTTCTTTACTTTTTAGTTTAAACAGTCTGCTTGTTTAATTAGATTTTAATCTGCATTGCTACAGAGTCAGCTACTGCTTTGTTAGTGGGTTTTTTTTGTTGTTAAGTCAAAGTTAATGATCTGCTGGTGTTATGCATTGCTTTAAGAGTTTCCCTTTCAGGGTTTCCCAAAACACGTAGAACTGGCTGCAATTACTTTTTTTAAAAAAAAAAAAAAAAGGAAAAAAGAAGAAAAAGCTTTCATAGTACCTTGGTTTTTACATTTGTACCTTAAATATTTATTTCAAATTTATAAATAAACATTTTATAACTGTCTTTTTAAAATAAAATTCATAGACCAGTAGATACGATCCATCATCTGGCTTCATGTACGTTCCCGGGGGAACCGGTCTGGAAGGGGGAACTGGCATCCATCTGGCAAGGATGCTGCTCCCCCAAACGAGCTCTGCTTCGTTAGCGAGCCAGCACAGGCCACCACCTTGGGCTCTGGCAGGGAGGCACAGAGAGCGTGGGCACCCTCCCCTTGCCCCCAGCTGGCCTGGGCTGTCCCACACGCACAAGAACAGAAGTTTGTTTTTAAAACAGCGGTGTAGGACAAGAGCTTCCAGTTACGGAAACAAACCAGCACCCGGCTTTGGGGAACGGGCCCTTGCGCTTCACTCACTAAAGGCTTCGCACAATAAACACTGGGGCTCCAGAGAGAAGGTGAAGTGTAGATGCTCAGAGATGCAGAGCAGCAGGGAAAAGCTGAGATGTACCAGAAGCCACCAAAACTGGGTCTCATTGTTTGGGTGATTGGCTGCCTCCTGGTACTACAATGTATGAGTTGCGTTACCTGAGGACAGATTTAAAAATAAAGCTTGATACCACAAGCAGCAGGTTAAACCTGCCAGACTTGGGCTCTTGCGGCTCAGGTGATTTCCCCATCAACAAGCCCCTTACAGATCCGGTGCTCCAGCTTTAATTGCCAAGAGCAGACAGAGACCCTGCGGGAAGCACCACTTCAAAGTAGTTTAAACCTTTCAAACTTGTTACCTACAGATGGCAAAAGCCCACCCCTAATCTAAACATGTAATTACATACCATGTATATAATTACAGCCCCTAATTTCATCAGCTATAATCTGAATTTTGCACAAAGGGGGCAAGAGAAAAAGGGATGTTAGCCCAAGAGCTCCTGAGCAGCTTTGACACAGTAATTTTTCAGCAGGCTTACTGGTCTGTAACCTCTCAAAACACGCGTCGGGTATTTCACCTCTGCTGACTTCCCTGGGAGACGGGAAGATCCCGCTGCCTGCTCCCTTGCTGGCTCCCAGCCGAAGGTGCGAGCATGTTCCACGCCCACGAAGACAGATACAGCTTTCAGGGCTTAGTTCAAGCTTACATAAGCCTGGTAAAAGGAAACAATATTAAAAGATTAGCCCTCGCTTAAGTATCTTGTACTGCGGGCAGGCAGAAAAGCCTCTCTCATCAAGGAGAAAGCCGGGTGGCAGACGGTCCCGTCAGCAGTTTGCAATACCCAGGCCAGTGCAGTGCCAGTGGAGACGGCAAGCTGGGCCACGCTTGAAATGTGAAAGTCTTTGTCCTGAGAACAGAGGACAAAGGCAGGGCCGGCAGCCCTGTCCGTAGCTCCTAGTTCTGCTTAGGAAGGCAGCAGGCAGGTGAGCGGGGGAATACCAGCACCGTGGCACTGCCGCGTGTCCAGCTTTCTGCACCTCGCACCAAGAGAAAAGGCAGTATTTGTTCAAGTCCAGACTGGCTGCAGATCTCGTTATCTGACACACAAAAGCCGGTCTAATCCATGACCGCAGGAGCGGCCGGGGTAAATCGTTCTGCTAAGGTCAGAAGAAGCTGCACACAGATACAAATCTGACAGCGCGGCTGAAGATGCCACGGCATAAGGATATACAGCAGCACAGCTCGGGGGGCTGCTCGAGCTGCTTTGATTTACTCCGGACAGGAGCCAGAACAGCAATCAGGGCAACCTCTTGGAGCTTATCATCTGCAGGACTGGCCTAAGAAGTTTCAAGATAAGAGATCAGTAGGACAACAGTGTAGCAGTATGTGCGCAATCTAAAGATTACACTAGTTTTCTGTGAAAGGAATAACTTTATTCCATTGACCAGGAATCCCAAGACTGTTCATCAAGACTGCCTATTTTTCCAGTGCCAAATGTCTACGTATTAATCAGACAATACCTCTCCGAACACTCACAGGCAGGCTGCGGCTGCTCCTCACTGAACATTTTGTAAGCAGTATAAAAACATTTTCATCCAAAAAGATTGGCAGTAAAAATTACAACATATAAATGCATCACAATTTACACAAAAACTAGTTTTGTTGAACTCTATTTTCCAAAAAATAATCTTCAGCAGGTTCAAATGACAGCAGCTGGAAACAAAAATAATTGACCAAGTATCATCTTATTGCAAATTATAACCATTGACTTTGTACAAGCGTGAGCAGAACCATGAAAAAGTTTGTATTGGTTTCAAGTATACAGTGGTGACGAGCCATCCTGATGCAATTCTCTTATCAACGCTTCTCTGGGCCTGCGGTAATCGAGGACGTTGTTTCCATAGGAAATAACAGGAACCTGAAGTGACAAGTGGTGCCAACCCATAGGAACATTACCAGCTTCTTCCGTCACCATCACCGCTGTGTACTGACTTCCTGGGATGATTTATGACCCGTTAACAAAGTGTTAGGGATGGGGGAAGGAAGAAGGGGTATCCGTAAGAAATGATTTATTCAAAATTAATTTAAAACATCACATTTAAAATGTCCCAGCACATTATCAGAAACATTTATAAAATGCTAACTCTGCCATGTGTCTATGAAGACATTGTTTGGAAAAGAAAGCGAGCGATTCACTACGATGCCACCCTTACTTCTTCGCACGTGCAATTTATGACGACGGCTCCCTTAACCCGCAATAAGTTATAAAGCTGTACAGCTGAAATCAGATCGGATGTTTACTTCCAACAGTGAAATGACTGGTTAATTCCAATATTAGTGCACAACAGTGAAAAGCTGTCTGCTGCTTCTTGTTTCAGCAACAGTACGTAAAAAGAAAAAAAAGGCACTTTTTGGCTAGTTGTGCCTTTAACTCGGCAAATTTATCTCTTCTGGAGGTACCCAGGCACTCCTTAAGATGTCCCCCGTTTCTGTGCATGTTTGTTTATATAATTTTTTTTTTTTTTAAAGTAAGGCAGAATCCATAAATAAAGGCAAAAAAGCAGTGCAGAAAAAATGTGACAAACGCAAAATGTACAAAAGATGAAGAGTTAGTTGGCACAAAAGAAGCTAGTATCCAGAGCCAGAAATCACCGAACTGCACTTGACACGGAAAACAAAACTGTGCTCAAATCATCTCAACTGGTTTCCAGTTGTTTATGAGCAAATCAAGAGAGCTGTGATATTTTAAATGTTGCCTGGTCAAGTGAAAATACAAACAAAGCCAAATCATTCTTTCCCCGTGTTAAAACTGCTATAAAATCCGCACAACAGTGTCCTCAACTTACTCAAGGAATTATTCATCATATACAACCAATACCAACTTTCTCAGTAATTTCAAAGCATAAGCGAGTGATTGCAGATCACATGATTGAGACTACATTTTATTCAATATGTCTCCAAAGGTTAAAAAAATTTAATGAGTAAAACTGCAACAGAATTCCATCTTAAAGTGCTTTTTTTTCTTTTAAACTACTCATTAACTTTTTTTTTTTTTAAAAAAAATCCACCAACATCCTTCAGTAATAAACACTTGCATACCTAGAGAACAAAGCTTTTCTTTTATTGCCCTTCCCAATTGTCTGTGGTTTTTGGAAGGGCTCCAGAAAAGACGACCCATTCCAGAGCTCCTTGGCCAAACCATTCTGTAAGGAATCACTCTCCTTTCAGGGCAATCTTGCTGATCCTCCTCATCAAGACCTTAACAAATTAGCAGGGAGACATATTAAATACAGAAGTCCTTATGTAAACCCATTCTTTAACTAATATTTTACAATGAAATGTTAAGTCATCACACATCTTTACAGAAATTTGAATATTCCTATTCAATATTGTCAGAAAGATTAAAAATTTACCCTCCATACATAAGGGCAGTCTGGTTTCTTTTTTCCTGTATAAAAACCAAAAGATTTTTTTTTTTTTTTTGCAGCATCACAGAAAAGCAACAGTTTTACATTCACTCATTTAATGTTCACATAAAAATTCAACCACTAGCGTTTGTGTATTTGATAAAATCTTCTTGAACAAACTGTTTTTGGTGTCTGGACTGTCAAAAGCTACTGCAGGTCAAGATGCAGTTTTCTAGAGCATTTATTGATCTGAAGCCTTCGTGGCTAAAAAAAATGCTTTTCGCTTTCAGGGAAACAACCTCCTCCAGCATTGCCTCCGATCCTGTAACGCCACTTCTCTTCCAGACTCTTCTAACGGCATAAGCAATGGGACTCCAGTTTCAATAGGTACCAGGCATTAAATGTTTGACTTGATCTGGTTTTGTGTTCATAGGTATCCTCTACGGGTCAACATCATCAAGGTCACTTTTAGGCTCACCAATCATCATAGGAGACTCTGAGCCCTTTCAATACAGACAAGGGATGGGGAGAGAAAGATACGGCACGTTATTTTTGTAAGGCGCATAATTATTGCGTCTACATTCAGTGATGGTTCTGACCTTAGCCCCAGGAACAAGCTGTCTAACAGTGCAACCCAGCAGAAGATGAACATGTCCTCATTTCATTGTTACCTGCTGCAGGTGTCTGTCTCCGTTCTCGTTGGCTGGACTACTTTCTGACCCGTTACTGCTTCCAGACTGATCTTTCTCATTCAGCAAGGCTGTGGCATAGGCCAGCGTGTCCTGAGTTGGAAACAGTCCAAGAGAGTGTCAGGGCCCATGCTGATACCTTCATCTCATAATATTTTTATTTAATTTTTTTTAAAGTTGATTCTGAAACAATACAGCTGCTGTAGCGAGATAGTTGAGTCACCACAGGTAATTGTGAGGTATTGACTAATACGACTTAAGGGTTAGTTTTTTCAGGAACAACCACAGAGTCTGGGCTTCTAAAGGAAGAATAGTCTTAAGTGCACTGGAAAATGCTACAGCTGCCAAAACCAAAGACGCTAACTGAAAAGCAAAAAAGGAAGTAATGCAAGTTTAACATCACCTCCCAAGACTGTGACACATACCTGTGCTGAAATAGTACGCTGGAAGGTTTTTGCAGTAGATGTTTCATTGGATACGTTACTCTGTGGAGCCCAATAATGTTCCGACATCTGCATAAAAAGCCAAGAAAGCCATAAAATTGCCATACGAGTTTTACATCCGCTTGTGATGATAAAAAATGGTACAAACAGGACTATCCAGACCTGTCAGCTCCCTGCGCTTCAAGAGTAGAGTGGCAACAAGTTGTGCCAGCTGCACTGCAAGCATTCCACTAATTCTGCTTCCAGTATTCAGTATGGTGCTAGTTCATGCACCCGACATCTGCCTGGCAGCAGGCGTCAGGACAGGAAGGCAGCCTGGAGCTGGGATACTATCGTGTAGTGTATCGTGCAGTGCTGGGAGAGCAAGCATTGCCCCTGTAGGCAAACCTGGGCCAATTCTGCTGAGCTTTAAAGTTTCCACAGTGTCCGTGGGCATTTATTAAAGATGTCTTGGCCAACTCACCTTAAAAGTTTAGAGGGAAGAACAAAAAAATAAGCATGTAGGAAGAAAAAGCTGTATCTGTCAACAGCTATGCTTTGTGCAAAGCTGCAGTGATTCTGTAAGGAATTCACTCATTTACACATTCCCTACATCAACATGCAGGCAACAGAAAATTGATTTTTTAGAAAAGTGAAACCTTCTAACATGAATACAGTGGGACCACGAACTTCCCACATGGCAAGGAATGATAAATCATCACAACCATTCACACTTGGTTTTAGTCACCGTACACACATCTACGCCTGAAACACGTGGGGGCCTACTGAAGCTGTTGCATGCATCAGATTTCGCTGCATCCAAACTGCCCTTATAAAAAATGAAGTAGCTTATATTTTGTCTTAAGAGTCATCGCAAAGAGCCATATAGAGGATGGAGATTTCATTAACTCTTATTGTAAACAAAGTGGCAGTCTCCCTGTAAAGTTACAGCCAAACTACCTTCTTCTGTAGCCACTGCACAGCCCAGCTCCAGTGGTGGGAATTCTCCTTGAAATAATCTTTTGCAGTAGGGCACCTTGGAAATTGAAATTATATTCATTAGTCACAAACAAGGCATTCTGGCAAACTTAAAAAAAAATACAAAGACTTCTCTTTCTTTGTGCTGCTGCCCTCTGTATGCACTGTTATCATCACAAACTCTGACCTAAACTCAGCCCTGTTATTAACTGAGTTAGTAAGAGCAATAATGCCTAGTAAAGTTTACACAAAGTAGTCTACTACACAGATTCACGAATTTCAGAACTATGCTTTATGGGGACACATGCCAAGTTCCAAACAAAGAGAATTTAGGAATCAGAATATTTCAAAAATCTGGGACAGTTTTCTTGTTTATCTTAGTCTTAATCCTAGGCTCCTGCTCTGTAGAATGTAGCTGACCTTTGCCTTTATAAACAGCAATTATCGGTTGTTACATGAGAAATCCATCTCAGGTACTAATCAGTAAAGACCTCGCTTCATACTGACACGTGTATTATCAAGACCTTTGAACACCACTTAGATCACAGTAACGAAAGATAAAGCTGATCAAAAGTAGAAAGAGCAGCAGCTTTACCAGTCACAGAGAGGCCTAAGGCAGAGATGAGGTTAAATTCTGAAACCCGTATTACTCACTTCTGAGCCAAAGTAACAAGGAACTTGACACACTGGTAACAGCGGCTGCTGTCCACATGGTTGCTGTGGTGCATCAAGGCTGTGGGGAGAAACGCATGGATTAAAAAAAAAACAAAAAAAAAAACAACCCACTTCGGATTTCTGTGTACCAGGCAGTCTGAAAACATAACAAAGATGAAGCTAAAATTTTAACTTAGGTGCTGGAAGTTATTTCTATAGATGTTAGCATGAGTATTTGTGTTAAACACGCTGCTGTTTTGCTGGCAGTTTTGAGTATTTCCACAACTCTATTGGATTAAAAATAGATCAAAGTGAAAATGCGGTAATTCTTTCCAATGCGGTACCTGAATTTTAAACAGTCCTCTCCTAATGCAGTTATTCTTTCTCTATAATCCAGTCTACGTTAGATAATCACTATGGTTACATCTATCTGACGGGAGAAAAATGTTTGAAACTCCCATAAATGGACCAGATCACCAGCTTCCACCTGGATCAAAACTTGCAAAGCTAGAAGAATGTTGAAAGCTTCTTCACACAAACAAGCAGAGCAAAATTCAACAGCCATCAATCTCTTCTATGGGAGACTTGGGCAAAACCCCCAGGCCGTTCCTACCAGGAAGTTTTCTATACTGTGAATTCTCACATCATTTAACAAAATTCTTTGAGGAGAAGCACAAGAATTTCCACGGAGCTGCCACAATCACATTTGTTACTCAAAAGTTTCTCTGTCCGTGGAAGCCAGCAAGGAATACTGTAGCGAAGCCTCTGAAGTAGGCAAACAAATTGCTAGAGAACTGCAAATTGCCAGTTTTTCTACCGTGAAAGCACAGCAGATGATTAAAATTACAGCACCAGCGTGTTGCTAATTGTGCATAAACACCCTCTTGAGAGCCACAGGAAACTATCTTTTGCTGATTTCCTTTCTTGGAGTAAAGCTAGCCAACCTGACTGATAGGTCACCGTCCACGTGCATTGAGACTGGATGCTGTTCAGTGCTGGTGCAAGGAAACCGCAAGGTAAAACTACAACTTTCACTCCCCAAACTCACAGCAGTTCTTGTGTAGTGTTATTAAATCATACATATTTTACAAAAAGCCTTCAGGATAAAAATCCAATTGAATAATTGCACCTATCCTCTGTAGAAGAAAAAAGGTCAAGCATTGCCAAAATTACAGAACAGAATTGGTCCAAGTGGGCCCAATTTACCCAGAAATAAAATAACTACTTAGCTATTCTCTTACACTGCCACGTATTATTTTCTCTTCTATCAGTCATACACTAAAACTACTAAAGTGAAGAGCACTGAAGTACAAGAGAGAAGTAAAGAACAAAGCTAAATATTCCTTCTCACTAAAACAGAATCCAGAATAACGTGAGGTGAAAGCCACAGTCTGAAGTAGCTCCTCATCCAAACAGCTATGAAAGAGATGCCCAGGCTGCACTAACTGATCAGGTGTTCTTCGAGCACCGTGTGGCTACCCCACGTTTCTCTTGCACACAAAGCATCTCCTCCTGATTCATATGAAGTAAGCTCTCATAACTTCTGGGACTTTTCTGTTGCTTTGGAATGCTTTAGTAAGTTCCCTTCAGTGAAGTTTCTGCATCAAATGGAGAGATAACATTTTGTATGAGCAGCAAATGGGAGCCACCTGTCAGATGATGAGGCTATCCTGCAGTTAGCAGTATTAGCATCCGTCCATGCTGAACCAGTTTCTTTTTATGGTAACTGGGATGCTGACAAAACAAAAAGATGGGCAATTTCTTGAAATACGTAAGAGAAAAAATAATCTTTAAGGTTACAGGATTCATAGAGCTACTCTTATGTTAATCCAAGTACTTTTTTTTTCCTCCTGCATTATGTATACACCCTGATCTGCTTCTTATTTATCTTACTTATCTCTCCTGCCATCTCTTGGTTAAGGCTTCTTAACGTCACTTTTTAAGTACAAAAGTACCACTCTTCTCTGGGTTCTCCGACTGCTGTTGTTGGAGATAATTAATTTTTCCCAGTTAAATTCCTTTCCAGTTTGCGGTTACTGTAACATTCTAATGCTGCTTTTGGATTTTCTTAGAGTGTTTTGTGGGGTGATGGTGGCTAAAATCAAACAGTGTCAAGTTGTTTTCCCTGAGAAGTAAAACAGTTTAGAAGGATTAGAAACAAGGAGATTAAATGAAACATCATGAACGTAAGGGTCAGTAGGAGACAGGAGCGTTCACCCACTGGCTTACTTGCCTATTAATCCATTTTCAGTTTCAAAGGCAAATTTGATGCGCTCTACTTGCAATGGGTCTTCAATAACCTGTTAGGAAAGAAAAAGATCAAGATAAGTAAGCTGTGTGTGATACCTATATCTATTCTACGAAATGGTTTTAACCACATCAACATGAAAAACAAGACTTGTGAAGTTTCATATAGCACTGGATTAGCAAGACAGCAATTTAAAAGGTAATAAAAACTCCAGACTGAAGGATTAAGGATACACAGATGTTGAAATTACCAATGCAGTCCTGACTTTTTTCATTACGCATCGATACAAAATCTATCCTGTACAAGTCTTTTCACTTACCAGTATCTCATGGAGTAACTGGAATATGTTTTTCAGTTCATGAGGTGGAGCAGTTTCCAGATGAGTCTGCATGTAAGAAAGAGAAAGTTACTTAGATAGCAAAATATGTTGATGATGCAAAGAATTACAAGAAAGCTTTACAGATTTTTTGAAAATTTGTTGTTTTAAACAGTAAAAGCTTAAACCTCCCCCCAAACCCACGAACTCCCACCCCCCCAAATCAAGCAGACTGCCCTGACTGTTCTGCAGATCCCAGCACCATTATAACCCATAAGACACAGTACGACCAAAGCTTAGGAAAAACACTTATGCAAAAAAACTTATCTTGATTATCTCCATACCTTGATGAAGTGTAGCACAGTAAAGGAAAAGTGCTCATTACAAAAGCAGCAGTACACCACCATCTCAATGAGAACTGAGAGAGATCCAGTTAGCTCTCGCAATGCATACATCACCTAATGGAAAAGTGGAAACAATTTCAGACACAGCCATACAATTATTTCTAAGAGATGGATCAAGTTTATTATAGAATGTTAGTCTTTTCCAGGAAGGATGTAGTTTTTTCTCCCAGCATGTCCCAGTTTGCTGAACCCTCTGCCCTCACAGGAGTCCATTCAGCTCCTCCTGCCCACCTCCAAAGGTCTGGTCAAGATGATCCATTAAGCCAGAGCAATGAAAGTTAGCACCTCCAGCTGACATACGGTAACTGACTGCATGGGCACTTGCAAAACATGCTGTCCTTGCTAACTTCAGAAAACTCTCTAACCAGACCCCGAAGTTGAGAGATATACTGGAAAATAAAAGGTGTCAACAAGAAACCAAAGGTGCCTTCTTGTTCAGGCTCAAAATAATAACCATATACCTCCCCCACTGGCTGCTTTTTAATATTCAGTGTTTTTCATATAAGGATACTCCAAAGAAAATCAGACCAGCTTTTAGGTTAAAGCAGGGCAGAATTTAGAACAGATACCTCCATTAAGTAAGGTTTTCCCTCAGACAGGAATAACAAGGCTTCCACTTCTTCATGGAGTGTCAAAAGTGGACCTGAAGCAGTGATGCTTAGAGGTGGACGCTGCTTAAAGAGACCAGGAGCTATAACAGCAAATACAAAAACAATCCACTAATAAATCAGATTGCTCTATACACCTTGAAGACACTGCTACTCATCTGGCACCATGCCATCTGTAACAACATTCATCTGAACTAGCTTATAGCTCAAATAGTACCAGTCCAAGTAATCTCTTGCACACTAAAGTGTCATTTACATTAGTGAGAACATAGGGAAATGAACTGCAAGAAGACTAAAGCAAAAATGTTCGTATTTACTATCAATACTCTGAGCTTTCGTTTCCCTCCCAATCACTGTCGCACATTCATCACATTCAGAATGTTTATCATGCTTCTTTTACTTTATTTTTTGACTCCCTCCAACTCCAGAAACTTTTAACCCTAGACAGAAATCAAGTTAGTCTTTTAAAAACACGACTTTAAATTCCTTCTTCAGAAAACTTAATATCTCAATTCATTCCCTTATCATTTTTATTTCACAGAATACCAGGTTGGAAGGGACCTCAAGGATCATCTGGTCCAACATTACTTGGCAAAAGCATGGTCTAGACAAGATGGCCCAGCATCCCGTCAAGCCGAATCTTAAAAGTGTCCAATGTTGGGGAATCCACCACTTCCAAGGGGAGATTATTCCAATGGCTGATTGCTCTCATTGTGAAAAATCTTCCTTTTGTGTTCAAAAGGAATCTCCCCAGGAGTAACTTCTACCCATTACCCCTCACTGGATATCTCTGTCTCTAAGAAATATCTAGGAAAGTATTTCATTGCTTGTTTTTCAGTAACTCTAAATACTCCCCTTCAGATTAGCAAAAAGGATAACAAATCTAAAATAAAATATAGCCTGTTAGGTTGCAAACCTGTCCCAGCCAACAATGACAGTTTGATTTACTCATATGAGGAAAGACTTTTTAGGCAAATGGGGGAGGGTAGAAGGCATAATAATTTTAATATGAAGATTTCCCTCTGCCAGTGCCTGTAATACTGTTTGCCACAGCCTCTCAGTACATTTACAGCAAAATAAAGAGTAATCAAACATATGCTAATCACTACCCTCCTAAATTCAAAGTGATTGTATTTTTTCTCACTGATATTAAGTTGTTCCCAGTCAAAGTAACTGAAATGCAGAGCCACCAAAACGTAAAGATGCAATTCTTACCAACATTTCTTTGTGAGGAGACGTCAGAGTGCAAAACAAGTAGTGCTACAGTGTTGTGAAGATATCCAAACTCACGTGCTTGTGCTGAACTCCACCTGCGATTCTGCTTGAGCCAAAAGACAGATTTAATTAACTTTTGATTGGTTAATTTAGTCAGCTTCTAAGTCAAAACAAAGAAATGTCCTTAACAGCCCACCACCATTTTTCTAATACTTTGAAGTTGGTGAAAATTTTATTATCAAAAGCTTGACGCTCACTTCCGTCAACACAGCTATTTTCATGTTAACAACACATAGGTAAAGACTTGCATGAAGTTTACAGAATAATCCAAGAAGTAGTCCATTCTACCACATGAAAAGTATTTATCCATAATTTAAACATTGTAAAAATACGGGGATGGACAAACTACAGCACAAAACCAAATGGTAGGTAAGCTTTACCTGGTTACTCTGCCGGTTGGGGCCAAGGAGAAAGTTGATCATGTGCCTTAAAGCAGAGTGTCTGAGAAGAAGACTGCTAGCCCTTATACCCTGCTGTTTAGACAACAATAAAAAATTACGTTCCTGTGCAGGTAAAGAATTAATGCTCTAGGGAACAAAAGTAAAATGTATAGGCTAAACAGTGCATTTCCTATGCTAAAAGAAAAAGTCACACAGAGCAATAAGCTACACTTCTAAAATGTGTCTCATTATAAAGAGCATATTATATAATCCTGATCAGAATCAGCATATGCAAAGTAAATGTCATATTAAAAAAACCCCACACAAATGAAAAAGAATAGGTAAATAGAGGGAAACCATACTGATGTGAACAACACAGTCCAGTTAGTTACTCTGCTTCCTACAGGACAAAAATCCTGAACACCGATTTCTTTATAATTTTTTTTTTTTGAAGAACAGCCAAAACCACCTCGCAAAACAGAAACCTAACATTCAGACTTTGGAAAGGACACCTGCAAGAGGTATACTTTGCTTGTATATTTTGGTGTGATTTTACCCTAATCCAGTGTTCAAAGCCATTTATTTTTCAAAAACAGAAAAAAAAGATAGTCTAATAAAAGGTCTGGAAGAGTTTCATTGTGCTGCTTAAACCTCTATGAATATGTACTAGCCATTTTACTATTGTCCTTTAAAATCCAAACAATATTAAAAATGGTTTCTTACCTTCTGCACAAAGTTGTTGAATAACAAAAAGTACTGAGCACAGTTTTTACAGTTTTCTGGTACATCTTTATCCAGTAGAGCAAGTAGCACCTCCAATAATTGATGTAGACTTTTCAACTGTGAAAACAATTATTAATTTGAATTTAAACAGTCATCTACTGCTTAAAACCCAAAAGTTTCATGTATCAGAGTTAAGGTACAGTTAACAAAATCCTATGTACGGTCAGATATGCTTGCTGTGATGAATACGAGTAGCTCACAAAGGATTGCAGCCTTCCCATTTTTAACTCTTCTGAATGAATCCCGCATATATTAAACAGGAAAGTAACGAAAGTATTGCCACGTAGGTAACGTGCTCAAAGAGGTGAAACTCAGCAGTTACGTGAGTAAAAGCAATTTTTAAAGCAATTCAAATTACTCCTCAGAGTGAACTGATGTTCAAACTCTGCAGTCATTACAGCGATGCAAAACAAACCAGATTAGAAGTAAACTGTCACTCAAGGTCTCATGTTCGCGTATTGTCACACTCAACTATGCAAAAAGCAACACTAGCATTTAGTTTACATCAAACCACACTAAGGGTATACGCACTGGTATATAATTTATTACATCTCAGTTAACAGATAGCAACCAACAGCCAAGAGGAAGTAACCCCAAACTATCAAGCTATATTGTAAATGTTCATCTCCCTCCCACTGTACTCAGCTTGTAGGACCTCATAGCAATCTATCAACTTAAAGACAAACTTCCCTAACAGAAGCCTCTATGACTGTATTGTCTTCCATCCATGACACTGGATGAAAAAGAATATACAGAGCCCAGAAACTGGATAGAATAAACATTCTATTCCACCAAGTAGTATTAAAATTTGATGTAAAAAAAAATAATTTTGACTAAACAAGACTTGGACATTTAAGTGTCCAAGCCCCAATTGAAAAACTTACAGGAATACGCCAGAACACAGGTAACACTTCTGTCTGAGTTCCCTTAATACAAATCACTTGGTTCAGAGATCCCAAGGGAAATAAGTGAATCTCAGACATTTTACAGAAGACTGCTTTTCACAAATTTCCTGCTGAGTTTTCCTACAATATCAAGATCAGTCAAATATAACAAAGCTGCGCTTCCTAAACTTACTTGCCAAGATTTTCTAACAGAAAATGAAACCCTTGAACAATAGCCATAGCTATGGTCTCCCTCTAGAACAAGATAGCTCAGTTACCACTCCTATAGGCTTCTGTGTCAGGAAGGAGAGTCAGTTAAAAATTAAGCTGATTTCTGGAATGTCTCAGTTACAGAAAAAGAGAATAAATCTTAAGAAAACACTGTTTCCAAACTATTACAAGAATATTTGATGTCAGTTTATAAGACAAGCTTTATTATAACTAATACTTTGAAACTAAATTCTGAGAATTACAGCAGCACGTTACCTCCTAGGGCAGGAGTAGACAGGCATTAACCTATTCAAGAACCAAAGAGCTACAAGAGCCTTTCACCTTGTCATTAACAAATCACACAGCACTGTTTGCAAACGCAACGAGTGCCATGAGGAGAGACAACCAACAGGATCATTGGTGAGGAGGTGACACTAACCTTCTCCTGATAAAGCAAGGCACTGTCGAGGGTTTTTTCAAGAATGGTGGCTACAGCAACTCGCACCTCCCTTACACTGCATTCCAGGAGGAAAGTCCTGGAAAATAAAAGGTGAAGCTGCAAAGAGAACTGGAATCAACGTGTACACACAGTTACTATGATTAAGTGCGGTGTTTATTATTTTAAAAAGCGTAACAGTCCAGATACTTCTTGCATTGTACTTCTGTGGATAAGCTTTAACTGATTTTCCTGCGCTCCTGCTTGTCACTAGTAAGGCCTATAATATTACCTTATATTTATTCATTCAAGTAACAAAAGAGCTAAAACTAATAGCTATCATAGAATCTTGTCTTTCAATGCAACTTTAAAGATAAAATTTTCTATACGTTGAAGCATCTCTTCAAGTGTGTCAGTTCTCCAAGAATTTGCTTTCAAAACACCTATTTAGCTGGTCTTGAGCTTGGTCAGAAAAATTCTTTCTAGTGATCTTTGTCAGGTAAGCATTTAACTTACCTTACCCCAAACACTTTCATCACGTTCCCCTTTCCCATCCCTTGCAGAGGTGACTAGACAAACTGAAGCACATTCCAAAGCACTCCACTGAATCTGCATCCTCAATGTACGCTACCCTATTTTATTAGATTTTCAGAATTACTCAGCTGCACAATCAGAGAAAATACTAGAAATAAAACTCTAAGTGATTATCTGGCATGTTTGTTTAAAGAATGCGCACAGTCACCTCTTTGGGAATACATCAGTACAGGCCAGATCATGTCATTAGGAAGCTTTATCCATACACGAGACACAAGACACCCAAGACAGGATTCCCAGTACTTACTTTACAAGCTCCCGGCCCTCTGGCCCGACAAAATATTCAACTAACCACTGACAAGCATCAATGCTTTTGGAGAGCAGTGCATCTATGGTGGCAATCCATTCTTCTGTGTCAGCCCTTTAACAAAACAGGGACAACTGTCAGTAATGAATGAGAAAAAACACCTCCAAACCTAAGCCACATTTCTTGTTTGCCAAATAGAAAGAATTTTTAATTTAATTGAAGATACACTAGATTATTTCAGACAAAAAACACTTAGAGAAATATTTTGGAACAACTTGCTGTCTTTAAACCTCCATTAAAGCCTTTCCGTGCCCAGTCCACTACCACTGAAATAATGGATGGCCGGGAGCGGCAGCAAGCTGTCAGGTTACACACAATCCTCCTTCCTCTCTGATTTCTTTGTGATGGGATTCCAGTGCAAAGCAGAAACGTATTGCTACTCCTGTGAATGTCTATGCTACCTGCTGTATTTTAAGGTGCTGTTAGGTACAAGCATGAAAACCTCAGAGTATGTCGTTACCGTACCCAGAACAAGGCCTTACCTGAGTTTCTTCTTGGTTCGGAGATAGGTTTGGAAGAGGAACTGGACTGCCAGCTGTAAGCTCACCTTTGCCATGCATGGGTAATAAGGATGCTTTACCTTAGTCTGAAAGAAATGTCGAATTTACTTCAGAGCAGAGGTATGCCTGCAGCACATACGCTGTCTCTTAAACACATCAACAGTTTCTATTCAAGTAATTTACTTCATTTGGAAAAAAAATAAAGCAAAGCATATTTCTGTGCTGAAAACAGTCTCCAGTGCTGACTATGCTAGTTAACAAATAGGCGAAAACAGAAACAAACTTGCTGTAAGGCCCACTAGATCTGTGGATTTAATAAATGCTGGTTTGTTTTTCCATTTAGAAAACCTTAGCTAGTAAACTGTATTTCCAATGAAATTCTACCAACTTCGAGGTGACTAACACCAACTTTTGGCTCTTCCATACTGAGAAGAATTTCTGTCCCTCTAGAGCTCAGTTTGCATCATTAAAAACGGTCTGTGTTACTTCATAAATTTTACTATGGCACAAAGCTGTTTCTCCCACTACTAGAACAGGAGGCTGGAGTCTGCTTTGAGACAGATGTTATCAGTGTGAAAAATTATTGGAGACAATTAATTGCTCAGCTGGAAAAGCAAAATCATGTCAACCCTTCTCTCTCAGTTTTCATGGTTGTGACTCAAATAGCTTCTGTTGCCTTTTCTACCCAACATATTCCAAATGCTCTAACATTATAATCCAGGTACTTACAGCATTCAGTGAGGCTAATGACAGAACAAAACTGAAGTAGTCGCTACTGTATACATCTCTGTTCTTCATAAATTTCAAGTTTTCATCTCTCACCATCTGTAAAAATAAAAAAGGCAAAAAAATTAAAATGTCATCAAAGTACATTTCTCTAATTAAAATCGCATCTTTTATGTAAATGTGCAGTGTTTAAAAATCAGTGTCAGACCTATTCTGTTCATGCTCTGAATCATTACTTCAGTGGAGGGGAAAATACATATAGGAGACTTAGAAGATTTGTATCAACTAGTGAATTTCTTCCAAGGATATCACAAGACAATAGATGAGGGACTTAATCATTTAACCACTAAGGGAAAAGAAAAGGGAGGAAGTTGCTGATAATTTCTATTTTTACTTGCTTTTAATACAAAAAAACCAAACCAAACCACAACAACGAAAATACAAACAGAAAAACCCCAACACCAACCCAAAAAACCCCCAAAAAACCAAACAAGAGAACATCCTTCAAACCTAAAAGGCTTGCTTAGCAAATTTAGATGTACAGAGCAAGGAGCCATGGTATAGTTGCAGGCTGCAGCCACAATAACATACTTAAATGCCAAGCCCCTCTTTTTTCAAATGAGATTTTGCTGAAAGACTCACAATAAATGTGATCAGGGTTCTGTTTATTGCAATAATACAACCCCAGAAACAAGAATGCCTAAAGTGACTATTCGTGCCCTGGTACAGCCCATGTAGAGGGCCAGACACAGTCTGCACAGTTTATTCTGACTGGGCATGTGATATAAGCTCTCTTGCACATCAGCAGGATGGTGTGTGTGTTCAGAAGGCCAAATATATGCAAGACCGTACCCTCTCCTGGATGGACCAGAGTTGCAGGCCTGCAAACTGAGACCTTCCTCTTATGATACCCAGGTTCTACCATCCTCTCACTGCTCTGCCACTGCCATCACATCTCCGTTTTCAGTCCTGACTTCCAAAGTTGCCTTCAACATCCGTGTTTTCCCCTTTGAGATCATATTCAGTATTGCCTAAGTTAACAGACATGACCAGAATTGAAGCTGGGTTTGGTTTTTCTCCCTTCTCCTCCTCTTTCTACGTTCTTGTGAACTCAAGAACTCGAGGATGACTGTAACTTGCCATTGTCCCCATTACTCTTGCTTCATTTGAAGCATCTTCTCTGCTTTTCTCTCTCCCTGCTTGCTTGCAGACTGCTGTCACATCATGTCTGACTACCTTGCCTACAGTTTCTCCAAAGTGAAGAATGATGGGTCAATTTTGTGAGACAGGACAGCAAGACTTACAGTAATATCCCACTGAACAGCTTGTTAATAACTTTATGTCAGAATCCAGAATTATTTTTCTAGCTTTGCTTTCAAGAAGGGAATTACTTCAAGGAAATCTTCAAAGTTACTGTGTTCCTCTTACTATGTACTTAAATTTCATGAGTAGGATTTAATTGCCACTTTCAAAGTGCTCTACCTGATATATCCGCACAGGCATTTTCTCTACAAAAAGTCCCTTTTTTTCTCCTTTTCGAACCAGCTTAGTCAAGATAGAGAGGCGGTCATTGTTGGGCCTATGCGGTCGAGGTGATGACTGGGGTGAAATTTCTGGTGAAGATGGAGCAGATCTGAAATATATACAAGCTCAAGGTGAATAATGAAATCCTATGACAAATCTACAGTTCAAGTTTAAAATACCAGTACAGCCAGTATAGTCTTAAGGCAAATTTAGATGACAGTCTAAATACTTCTTGAGGCTGTGAGTCAGCTTGAACTTTTTACTGCAATAGTGACAGCAGTAGGGAAGAGGAAATTCTAAAAGCAACAGAAGACTATTCATTAAGCAACTTAAAACCCAAAACAACAGAAGGGTCAGCATACTCCTTTGTCGAACAGGAGTTACCAATTTCTTAGTTCTGGAGATAGAGTCTGGATATCAAGGTAAGAGAAACCTTTACAGACACAACAGGAACTTACAACGAGAGGTCCTCAGCTTCTTGACGCACAACACTCACTCGACTTTTCTTTGGTAGGACCGGAGAGTTCTGATCAGACACTCTCTGGTAAAACAGCATATAGGCATTCCAGTAGCGCCGACGCACATCAGGGTAAGGGTTAGCTGAAAGGAGAAAAGGCAGTCAGTGAAGGCCTTCGAAGGTTTGGTACCTTCTTCATTCCTACTGGGTGTGCAAGTAATAGACAGTGTGGCAGTATAAGGTCATCTGTCAGATCAAAACATCAGTCTATGGTAGCAAATACCAAAATCTTGAATTCTAAAATATTTTTGCAAAAAGCATATGTACTTTAAAAAAGATAATTATCAGAATTATGAAACAAGTGAATATTGGTGGAAATGTATTTGGAATTAATTCCTTAAAGCATTGAAAAGTTTAATTATATGATGCCACACCATGTTCTATGCACAATTATTTTCACTAGCCTAAAATAAAGCCTTTTTAAAAAAAACCCACACAAACCCTATTTTAATGAGGTACCATTTTACTTTTGAATCTTTTCTGCTGCTAAGTCTACAAAGTGCTGAACAACAGTGAATATGGTTCAATTAATATTAGGCTGTATACAAGCTGTTATGTTCTTCAGTAAACAGAAGACTTCAGGAAAAAAAAAAAAACTGTTTCAGAAGGATTATTAGACAAAGTAACTCCAAGTAGATTTAATGGACTGAGATCTACCTCTACTGAGAGGCAGTATGAAATTTAAAGCTACTGTAAATCAATCTACACTTCTGCTTACATTGATCATAGACTTTAGGTCTATACTCTCCACCAAAACACTCATATTCCAAGGTTTCATCAGTTAAATCAAATTCTTCAACAACGGTGTCATTAAATTTATACCACTTTCCTTTTCCACATCCCCTGTGATCAAAACAGAATAGAAACACAACAGAAAGTTACTTGACTGTCTAGTAAACAACCGAATGACCCAAATACCCTAGAAATGACAACCCTGAACTCACATTTGTTTTGACAGTATATAGAAAGCTTAGTTCAAATCAATGTCAGTTACATTTTTAAAAAATAAACTTGATGAAAAATATGAGAAGCATATCACCTGCAACCAAGTGTCATAGGAAGCCCTCAAACTGCAACACAAGGTACGTAAGAATTGATGAGACTTTTGTAATACGGTGTCCCATATTATTGTGTTACTGCCTTAATAGTCACAATGTTGGGTGGTAAGAAAGGGAAGAATGCTTCCAATAGAGCTCTGAATGGCTTGCTATACCTTCCCAAAACAAGTAGTCTTTAGCCACCACTCAAACCCCCCCCATGCAAATCTTCTTGGCCATTACCTCCTGTCCTTTATAAAGGAGTAGTAGTGCCCTGCATGTGCCTGGCCACTGTGAACAATCACACCAACGAGCTCGTAGTTTTCTGTAGGGGCAACTTTCTTCCTTGGGGAGCCTCCGCCTCCTTGATCTGCATTTCTACCGTTGTCCCCCACTTCCGAGGAGGAGTCCTGGCGAGCCATCCCTGACACAGTGTAAGGTTCCATGTTCAGCATCCAGGGAAACTGAAGAGATATTTCAGATTAACCAAGAGATTACATTGTGTACATGCTTAATGTAATTTAATGAGAACTGTATTAATACTTTCCACATTGGGAACACCAAAGGAAAACATGGTGCTTCAACTTTTTATGCTTATGACACAGAAGTTAAATAAAGTGTCTTTATGGAGGTTTTTGCTCTTGCTTTCTGAAAGGATTCCAAGAATGCTGGAGACAAGCAAAGCTGTAAGGAAAAATACTTATTTTCTGTAGCAAGATCATGCTGTAAGTGTACCATGTACTCAAAATCTTTGTATCAAAATGTGGGGAAAAGAAGGAAGAATCAATAGCAACAGTGAGGGTCCACTCCACAAAGCAGTGGGGGGCGGTGGAGGTGTCAATACAGAAAAGTTTTCTTACCCTTATTTGCTCATCGTATTTAATAGAACGTCCGCTCTCCCAATCAAAGCCAAATCTCATCAGGTGAATCACCAACAGGCTAGGTAAGACCTTAATGCATGTGCGCTTCACTGTAGTTCTCTTAAAAAGAAAAAAGAATATCACCTCTATCTATATACCTCAAGCATTCTGTAGTATTCTTCTACAGATGGACAACTCCAGCTATCCCAAACTGATGTGCAATACAGCCACGGGAGGTAGGATGGCCATAGGATGACTACAATACGTACAGCCAGGGTACCATTACAGGCATTTCAGAGTTTGTGCAGTGGGCTGGTATGTTACAGAACATTTTACCACCCTGCTATCCCTCTAAATGTTCAGTCTACAGTATGTCTTACGAAGGGAACGAAGAACGCTATCTGCATGAATTTATGGATTTAACCTCTTGATTGTGACTTCAACATAGAAAGAGTAAACAGTATCTGAACATGGCTTCTATGACCATGTAACACTTAAGAAAATATCAAACTACAGCTGAATCTTCTTTCACACACATTAAGAACTAGTACCTTTTCTTTGCATTTTTCACAGTAGTATGCATTGCTTCCTTCCAGAACTTCTCCTCTAACAAACTGATCCAAGGATATTTCCAGACTTTGACATGAAGTCACACCTAGGTTGAGAGCCATGAAGGCCTCCTCGCGCTCATATCTAAATTCAAGAAAAAAAAGTCAAGGCATTGACAGAGTAGAACCTATCCAGTTTGCATTAACAAGACATACGCTTAGGAAAGAATATTGCATTTGCCCCATAGCTATCAACAGCTGTGATGTTCACTAAAGCATATGTGTCTACCTTCTTGTGCTATTTTGACTGACATATTTTAATAGTTACGGGAGCATATAACTTGGTAACTAATGCACTAAAGTTAACATTACCTGTGAGGACAGTCCTTGCAGATCTTCTGATCAGAGAAGATTCCTTGAAAAGTATTCTTAAATATTTGGTCTCTTCCTATTTTCTGTTGGAGATGTAAAGTTAGACATGAGTTGGATATATTGCAGAGTGAAAGACCAAGAAAGCAATGTAAATTTTAAACTTCTGAATATTAAGTAGATTATAAAATAAGCCAAATAGCTCTCTGCCTTCTTTTCTGAAGAACAAAGGAGAAAGAGACAAAAGGTACCAAGGAGATGCGTACAAACAAGGGAAGAAATCCCTGAGGTTTTTACCTTGAGGTACTCATCCATTTGATCTATAAGACTGGTGAAGAATTCATAAGCATCCTGTTGCTCTCTAACATAGAGTTCCTTATTCCACATCTTGAAAATCTATATAAAGTATAAGCAGATATAAAAAGATGGTTGTTCCACAAACACATCACTAAAGAAAGTGATTTTTAGAAGAAATTTGTTATTTTTACACATTTTGACTTTTTGAAGTAGAACTCACTCTCTAGAAATTCTGCAATGAGAAAAGGCTGAATAAATAATTACTTGTTAAGTAGGAAAGCTATATAATCTAAACAAAGACGTAATACCTTCCAAAAGTTCTCAGGTACATAATACTGTAGCTTGCTTTCCATCAAATGACCAAAAAGAGATTGAACTTGATAGAACACATTGTCATCTGGATTGTCTGTATCATCATCAATGGAAAGGAAGGCCTGGAAGGAAACAAATAAAAGAACTTATTAAAATTTGTTCTTGGCAACATTATTACTGTAAGTCGTCATGACACACAGCACAATCACTTATAAGTCATATATCTATTGTGTTTACATATATGCACACACACATACATACACAGTTTTATCTATTTTAAACTTCACATTTACAAATAGTGCTAAGATGAACTTTCAGTTTAGGTGACAGTAATTCCAAAAAGAGGACTTTACTGGATGTTGAACCAATTACCTCTGGGAGACCAGGCTGCATATATAGCTGCTGGAAGACGGCATTCATGTAACAAGTAGCACCACCATTCTTCAGTCCCACAAATCCTGAAATGGAGCGACTATCCACTGGTGGAAGATACTAGAATGACAAGCACGTTTTTTTTGTCCCAGTGGGATATAAAAAGCACGAAGACTCCAACAACACACTATAGCTTTTATAATCACCTTTATATGAGCTGTCAAGAGTAATTTAATAGAAAACCAGGAATATACATTCTGAAAGATTGCAAAAGCGCTATACTTGGTCTTTAAGACATTTAACACTTTGCACAAAACTGTTTTGAAATGGTCTAAAATGTATCTAAGCAAAATTGGTGATGTTTAGGAAATACTTCTTTCTTATCCAAATAATAACTGACAGACTCCTTGGAGTATTTGTTTCTGAGGAAGATCAAATGGGTCTGCATTTACTCTTATCTGCTTTTTGCCATTTTAAATTGAAGACCATGGAAATTTCATGACTCGAGCAGTTAAGTTGATCATACACAGTACTCCAAACCATGTTAATACAAATAAAAAAAGGCTTCTTGCTTACATCAAACTCCTTGGTAAGCGCAGGGTCACACTGGTGATGCATAGAAAGCAGCTCTTTTGTAATAAGCTGGAGGTTGGAAGGTGAGCTATCAGCCAGCATTACTAACACTTCATAAGCAGCTAATCGGCTATCTGCTGTACTGCACCTAAAAAGAAAACCGCATTTGAGATCTATTTTGTAGATGACTCAATTATTTCTAATTCTAGAAAGCCGTATTACTCAGAACAAGCGACAATTAATGTTCAAAAGGAACACTTTAAAATGATGAAACACTCCTGAGAGACTGCAGAGTGCTATTTTTTTTCTTTCTTGGGGAACCAGGAAGAATGGAATCAGAAGAGAAGCACCAGGAACAATCCTTTCAGTAAGTCTCCCTTACTGACATGGAGACACTTGTTAACATTCAGGAGCAAGGAAAAGTAGGTGCCCTAAAAAGAAGACACAGAATTGGTTGTACATCTGAGGACAGACAGACATTCTCTATCACTGTAACGCTGATGGAGACATAATGACTTGTTTACAGGGAGACAAGCTTGAAAGAGCTAGACCAGATAACTTACTACAAGAGATGACCTTAGATCTAAGCTGCTAGACCAGTACAAAGCACTTCTACTTAGCTCTTTTCAGTGGATCAAACACACTAGCCCTTTCTTCTAAAGGCCAAAGAAAAGGCTTTATTTGCTCTAAGCAAACAAAAGAGCGTGCTTGAGATGAACTGCAATGGAGCAAAGCTGGAGCAAAACACTAAGGTGTAGCAAGTCCCATTCAGTTCAGGGGTTGCTAAATCTCCACTAAAACCTTCTTTAGGGTTTGTGGAAAGGCACTGCAGCTATGCCTAATCCAAATCCACACCAACTAGTCAGTGTAATGTAAGCAATCCAGCTGCAGCAGCACAAAACTCCACACGAGCTAATTTACCCACCCCTTCAGATATTGTGTGGCAATAACAGAAGGCAGGTGTGACAGGAAAGAGAAAGCCCACTCTTTTTTCCCCCCATTTGGTATGTTCTGGGCTATTACCAGCTCTCTCAGGTGCAAGGAGACTTGCTCGGTGTTAGCTTCTTACAAAACACTTTTCTTTTGAAGGGAAAAAGAAAATAGCAGAACTTTTGAGATTCTCATTTACAAAGCACTTGAAAAGTTAATTTCCTGCTCACGCTGCAATTTAGCCAACTTCCCAAGCAACAATGAGCTAAAGGAGTACACTCTGGACTCACGAAATAAGCACTCAGTTGTGCTTGCAGTTCACCATTGATCTAACAAAGCATGGACTTCAGAAGTACAGAAAAACAAAGATTTTTGGGTCACAAAAACTTAGAAAAATGCTATTTGGACAATTATATAGGAAGTATAGAGAACTGGAGAAATACTCCAACATTGGCATTAAATCCTAGTATCTGTAGCCCCAGTGTGCCATTTGCATTCATGAGATCTAGGACAAAACCCAACGTAACAAAAAACCCCAATTTTTACTTTGGATGAAAGTCTTGCTGACTGATTGCAGCACTGCCTGCTGGAGAATGGCTATTCAGAATAATCCTGGATGCTCGGAATAGGAAATCATCCAACAATGGCTTAATCAAAGATGAACCTGTAACACAGTAATCCACATCTACTGTTAAATACTTACATTATCACTACAAATGTCAAAAGGTTGTTCCATAACAGCAAACTCACTTAACAGCACCATGTCAACAAAAACTATACCCAAGTATTTTATCAAATGGCAAAGGTACAACAAAGGTACTGCCAGAATTACTCCTTATAGCTCTGTATCACTTCTACTGATGTATTATAATGTCTTCACATGTACTGTCTAGCGATGAAGTCATCTGCTAGTGCTACGCAGAATTCACACCAGTCTAGTCACTTGGGAGTAAAAAGGAATACTTACCAACCATTTCCTTCTCTGCCCCACAAAGTGAAAGGAGAGTCTTGATGAGCCTCAAGTGTCCTGCTAACAGGATGTTATCAGCTTCACTGGTCTCGCACTCAGCTGTGCGGTTAGGTTCAAAATTGTCCAGCCACGTGATCTCATCTTCTAACATGGCAGCTGGGCTTATCTTTAGCTGTTCCATTTCTGATGCTGCAAGAGAAAAAGAAAACCCAGAAAAATTAACAGCTCTATAACAGCAGAATATGAATTCAAAGACCATCACTAAACTGTTTGAAAGTCTAGCTTCCCCCTCAATGTGTACAAAATACACCTTCCACACAGGAACTCACGTCACTTTCCAAAAAGAGTGAGCTGCCTCGCTGTTACTGAATGCCAAGAACTGTCCATGCCAGGCATTAGCACAAGACAGCCAGCACGCTGGCAGGTCACACCGAGTTCATGGTGTAATAGCCCCTCTGTGAAGGCAATTCTATATCTTGTCTACAGAAGGCAGGCACGCTTGGAAGCTGCAGAATGACACGTGTGCCTGTACATACTTACATGTGAGGTCATCCAATAACTGACATCTCAGGTCAAAATATTCCGTACACTGGGACAAAAGTCTGAAACATATACAAATAGAAGAAAGGTTTACTTTAAAATCAGAAGCTTTTTCGTAAGCAGTTGCCTTTAAGGCCTATGTGCTCTATCTAATCCAAAATGGCATAGTCATAGCATGGCTAAGCTTCTGCATGCACACGCTGCAGCTTTAAAACAAATTCCTTCCCAACAGCTACTTCTGAATGTTATTCATAACGTTTAATCCTGCTTTCTTCCTTCACCTCATAACAATTTTAGTTAATTATCAGGCAATGATAAAACAACAACATGTTTTAACTTCTCAGTTACTCCTCTATTCAGATTCCTCTAGAAATTGATGTTTAAACTTGCTGTTAAATTTCAACAACTTTTGGCCAGTCAGGGACAAGTTAACAGGACTGACACCTACAGTCTTTACAGATGTAATGGGTAACATAAGCAACAAGAAGTCACGTGAAGTCGTGGGCCCAGACACCACTGAAAAGGCTGGAGCCTTTAGGATTGGTTTCTGATCTGGATCCCTGCAATACTATCAGATAAACTCAATGTTTCCCATGGCTTCCATGCCTCATGCAGGACTCCAGCCAGGTTCTGGCTGCCATGACCACATCCTAGAAGGAGCAGGCCTATTCAGCAATTACCGCCTCATGAATGGGAAGTCAAATAAGCCAAACTGTAACAGTTCACAGAGGAAGAGTTGTACCTTGAGAATTCAGCTTTATTTCCCTTCAGTTTACATACTGCCAAAGCTATCTGGGGCATGAAAGGGATATCTACTTTCAACAGACTTGTGAAGTCCTAATCCCTTGTGCCTCAGAGCTTCCACAGTGCTACTCATTTAAAAATGCAATAGATTTACTTCCTCAATAATCACACATCTGACCTACCTCTGGTTGATTCCTCTCATGATGCTGGTTGGTGACCAAAGAGGCAGCTGGGCACCAAGAACAACACTCAGGAGAAATTGGTTTGGCTTTTGTACATCTGGGTGAGCTGATGTGTCTGTCTGACTGAGGGTGTACAACTGGTCACAGGCAACACGACGAATCTGAAACAGCATGACTGTCAAACACTAGCAGTTGCTCAAAAGTTGCAAAAAATAGATTTCTAACAAAACAAAGTGTAACAGAAAAAACAGACATTGAGAAGCTTGTGTAAACCAGACTACGAGCTCTGTACCTGCTAGCCAGGGTTTCCCTATTTATAGGGATTTAGCAATCCACTTTCATCCCTGAGCTAAAAGTTCTGATGCTTTATTAAACACAGATTATAATTCAGATAAGGGGGAAAAGATGCAATTACTTCATACAACACATATGAGATGCAGTGAAATGATATACAGTACGTCTTGAAAATCTCTGGATTTCAGAATATGCAGAATAATATTAAATCAGAAAGAATGAATTTTAGAAGGGTTCTGACATTTGGAAGCATTTATTTAAAGTTCAGAAGAATCCATTAGATTTTTAGCCAAATCTTTTCAGATGGAAGTTCCTTGGAACTTTCCCTAAAGTAATAGTTTTACAGAACGTCTCACCAAAATGAGAGTATTTTCTTTAGACTAGCCACAGCAGTCCTGTGTGCCTCATGGATTAAACAAGCCTAAAGAATGTAGTACTTCAGCATTTTCTATCAACGCATCACTAGATACTGGAATTACTAACGGCTATACAAAGGTTATTCATTCAAATACAAAAAAACTGTTGGAATAGTTGTAATGAACAATTTTACCTTCAAGACCATACTAAGTGATCAGAGCGTACACATTTCACAAGTATAACGTCATGAAGTTTTCAGAGAAAGACCCTCACCTCAGCACTTGGTGATCCGAGTAGTATGTCAATGATGAAATCGGCAACACAAGGCAAATTGTAAAAAGATCCTAGAACAGAGGAATACCAGGCTTTTTAAAAATAAGACTTTAAAGCTAGTCAGTTACAGTCTTGCACTGAAATACTGTAGGACCTAGAGGACATCCCCCATTGACACTGAAAAGCAGTAACAGTTATTTGCGTGTTCTCCCCATCTCCTTTCCTCACCAGAGACTGACACCACATTATTAACAACATTTTCCTTCTCCTCCCACCACCACCAAGGTTTACACCTCCTGTACACAAAGGTTCAAGTACTAAACACTGGCTGTGCAAACAGCAGCACTTACAGAATTACACACTTCAAAGCCAGTGCAAATATTTAGATACTGGCAATAAGTCAGCTTTCCCAATACATTTCACTAAGGCACAGCACCACATGCTTTGTTTCATGCCACCTGTTCTTCAGTCCTGGGAAAAAAACCCCAACCCTGTATTTTTTCATGAGATTTTGTGTTTTTTAACTTGAGCTGCCTCAGCTTAAAGCCGTAAGTTTCTCATGAATATATTGTACTTGCCTGTCTCTAAAAGCCTTCCCCCACCTTACTTATAAAATAGTGAGTAATCCAATTCTGCTTCATACCCAGTTGCTGACTGCGTAGCTGAAGGCAAGTTACTAAGAGAGACAAGGCTTCTCCAGCAATCAGAGCATCTTTGGTGGATACAGACTGTTGTCTCACACAGATACCAGCGTGAAGTGCAGTTGACTCTCCTTCACTTCCTGAACTGCAATTACTTCCTGTATTAAGAAATGAACAAGTGCTGTAATCCATTACATTTTTCAGATGTCAGTTCTCTGCAACTTAAAAAACTTCTCTAAACGCCACACAAATGTACAGCATTTTTATCAGCTTTGTGTAATTCAATCACAGAATATTCTGAGTGGGAAGGGACCTACAAGGATCATGGAATCCAACTCCAATGAATTCAGCTTCAAGCTGTGCAAGAGTAAAATTAAGAATAAACCAAAGGCTTTCTTCATATTGGTTTAGAGACACAGTTAACCTACCTGAGCTGCTAAGTCTGTTTCGAATCCCAGCAGGAAATAAAGTGTTGCTCTCTTTTATTGGCTGACTACTTCCCACGAGGTCCAGTCGTCCTGCAGCAGCAGCCCAAGAGAGTCGCATGAAGCAAGCCACTGTGGAAGTGAAATCATTCACCTCCATAGTCTGAAGGAACAAGAAACAGCAGTTACTTCTGTGATATTTAACACTCTTTCTTAATCATAGCGGTAAGAGGAACGCATCGTCTGGATCACATCAAACTGACATTTGGATTTGTTTTCCTCTCTCTTCTCTAAGCAGGCTCAAGGATACAACAGTCTTTTTGTTCCCAAGGAGATATCAGTCTTGCTTCCTTAGTAGGAAGTAGTTTGTTTTTAAATTCTCCACTGAGGTAGATTCTCTTTTCACCTTTGTGGAGTTAGGCATGCTGATTTCAATCATATCAATCCATTTGGGAAGCACTGGCCAAGAACCTAACATAGCATACTCATCACATTAACGTCTTTCAAATGGGTTGAGTTCTTGTCAGCTTAGATTGTTTTAGTAAATAGCTAGTCTCAGACTAATTACACTGACATGGCTATAAAGGGGAAAATGGCATCTTCTTAGAGCACTGAAAAGAAAAAGGTTTCCTTTCTTCCCAAGGTACCATCAAACAAATTTAATTTTTAATGACCTATTTGAGAAAAAACTTGCCCAAAATTTCTAATTCAGAGAAACACGGACTATAAACCACGAGTTCAAGCAGGAACTTTCTCCTTTCTATTTACAGAAAATTAACATGAATAACATCTTAGAGTTAAGTGTGACTGAAAAATACATCACCAGTAAGATTTCTGAGTAGATCTATTTCTGGTAAGCTCTTTTGGGATACTGCTTCCCTCTGTACTGCAAAAATAATTCCCGAGACTGTTAAAATTCAGATCAAAATTGGGAAGACACACTGATAGTCTGGATTTTTGAATGCTTTTAAATGGAGCCTGGGCAAGAACCTGCATAAAAGGCAGACTTTTGAGTAAAAATCCAGGAGTTATACAGCTGTCACTGGAGACCACCTCACTACATATCACCGTAAATCATCAAACGCTTCCTTACTTGTATGGCAACTCTTGCTGCTGGTATGATTTCTTCTACCCGAATGGAGGATCTGTCGGACACGGAGAGCTGTCGGTAGGATGACTTCTCAGGTGTTCCACAAATGGACATCTGCCTACTTGCTTGTCGGCTGACATTACGGAAGGGGCGTGAGGACAATGCTTCTACTCCATCTTTAATGAAATCCTCATCCAGTAAGGTAGGCATTGTCTGGCCAACGAGCAAGAACCTACATTCACAGAGCAAAAATGTCAGGCTTATTTTTGAATGTTTACAGCAAGTGAACGAAACAGAACTCAAAGTACAAATTAATCCTATATATTAAGCCAAGAAAGCATCACTTTCCCCAGTGAAAGGCAATTACATACCTTGCAAGTTGCAGGCAGATGGAATAGACTCCCTGTCTTGTTTCATAGTCTACTTCTGATGGGATGGAATCTCTCTGCATCACATTCACCACCAAACTTAAAAACAAATCAATAAGACAGCCTCTGTTTGAAAATGTTTTACATTAGGAGAGTGCTGCAATTAATTCATGTCTATCATTGCCTCTTCCTATTCAGTCAGCTGAGTGCCAGTTAAACCTGCCAAACTGGTGTCTTTGGAGACTAACATCCCCATTTTCCCCTCCTACACCTACAGACAGGTGTTTTCTGTTCCTGCTGGAAAATGCTTCAGGATCTGTGGGGCAGGGGAGGTGGACAGAGTTACTAAAAGCAACATATGCTTGATAAATCTGACACAAGCAGTATTGCCAGGTCTTCCAAATCACTCACACAGTGCCTCAACTCTTATCTGAAGGGTTTGAATTTTGGAGACTATAAAATTTGATTTGGTTCCCATTGCACAATCTACCCTTTAACTGCTTAAAATGTCCACTGACACCTATGCAGCACATACTGTAATGCACACACTTGCAAATTTGAACTGAAACACTTAAATGCTAACTATCTAAATATCAACTACCTTAGTAAAAGCTACACTTCACAAGCTTATCTGTGCCTAACTATTTTGGGGTTTAACAACATGTACTCTGTTACATTACATTACTATGGTAGCTGGATTTCAGACTCTGGATAATGAAAAGAACCAGCTTTGGGTGGATTTTTTTCTCCTCTGAAAAATAAGCTGACAGGTGTACTAGTGTGCTACAGTGTGGAAATCAGAAAACATGCAGAATTGCTAACTAGAGTGTTATAAATTTAGTCAAGATTTTGAAATCTAACCTCAGACCTCCTGCTCTGAGGAAGTTTTCACAGAAAGACTTGGCACAGTTTCTTGCCATTTCATCATCTGCAGTTGGCATCAGCTTGGAGCTCAGTACCTAAAATAAATGAATAAAATAAGCACGCATACACCTTCGCCACCTTAGTATTCTTTACCTGCTGAAGGTTAAAAGTGCAACAGAAAAAAAATCCACTACAAATGAGGCAATTAACAATACACTTATGCAAAGCTGTAGTCAGTAAAGAGAAATCACGTTAAAATATTCAGGACAACTATGGCTATTACAGATACTTATTCTGTATACAATTTTTTTCTTATTGCAGTTTGCTTGTTAAGGGAAAGGATAAAGTACATACTCTAGCACATGAAATGTTGTCTTCAGGCTCTGTTGGTGCTCCTTAAGACCCCAAATCCTTCTCCCTTCTAGATTTTCAGTTGACAGTATCCCATTAAAAAAACCCTACAGATGGCTTACTTATCGATTCGTGCCTTCTGAAACATAACTGCATTGCTGCTATGTTTGTTTTTTTTTTTTTAAAAGATAGTCCAGGTAATTCTACAGGCCTTATGAACATCAGCACTTGTCTCATCCCTTCTGTTTTAAGTCAGCACTAAACTTCACAGAATGCAATTATGCTCAGAAACATGGCCATAAGGAAGTCTGCGGTCTCTGTGGGTCAGACCTCCTCTGCATTTATAATCACTTTCACTTCATTTTACATAAAGAAAAAACAAAACAACACCCAAACAAACAAAAACCAGCTCCTCCCAAAACCCCAGAAAACCCCCAGAAGTTATTTACTTTCTTGAAAAGTCTTTGGCATGTACAGCCAACAATGCTGCATGTGGGAAAACAAAATATATCCTTTCCAGGTTCACAGGTCAGAAGAATGGTTTACAGAGTTCCAGGCATGAAATCTTATGACAACACTGCAGGATATAACCCTGAACATCTGCAACATTTAATTTTCATCTCTTTCATACCCTCTACAAATTTTCTGTGTGCATTTTTTCCGAAAGCAGTTCAGACTGGTTCCCATGTTTTCAGCATATCACCAGTTCAGGGGATAAAAAGAGCACATCATCCTTTTCCTGACAGAAATCATCTTCCAATTGGCTTGACTGGACTTGAGGAACAAGTCCAATCATATAATCTACACATCTAATCCAATTTGCTACTTCTCATCCCTTGCCAGAAAAGCAAGCTATTTATTACTTGCTTTTATATTTCCTCTGGCACAGAAGCAGCAGATAACTGTCTCGTCATGCTGTAATATCACCTGCCAGTTCAACAAGATACCCTTGCTGTGATATGCTAAACCATTCGCTTTCAGTTGTAGAACTTGTCAACATATTTCAAAGACATCAAATATCTTTCATTCCAGCTGTACAGAAAAGGGGGAAATCCTAACGCTGCAGTGTGATGACAGAGTTGAAAAACGAAGAGCTCACGTTAGACTGCAGAAACCCAAAGGAAAGCAAGTACAAGAAAATTCCTCCAGTAATCTTGGCACACACGGCGAATGACAATAACTTTGTCCAATGTTTTTAAGTTGCTGACAATCAGTCCTCCAATTTCAAGTTGTTCAGACTGTATTTGTCATGAGTTCTTACGAACCATGGGATCTGTGAGCAGGACTAGAAGCTGTCCAGCTTCCTAGAGTGTGCAGATTACAGCGTCCTAACAACACCAGCTGAACTCTCCTATACTCTTCAAAATCCATGCAATGAACACACGGAAAGAATCTTTTTACAGGGTCTGATCCAGTCTTTTGGATAGAGAGCTTAGAAAAATCACACAGAGAGAGAGAGAGAGAGTGTGTGTGTGTATATATATATAAAAAAAAAGTTCTTTAAAAATTAATTGGAGCTGTTGTTTAGTTTGATTGGATTTGCTCAATTCAATTTGAAAGAAAAAGAATACTAACTTCCCTCCTATATACGGAGGAATATTCTGTCCTCCATATTCTGTCTGTAGAGGCTAAGGAGAAATATTTTTGAGAAGCATTCAACTGTGAAGAATTTTCACTATCCAAATGTGCAGGGCTTTTACCCAGAAGCTTCTGGCCTGTTTTAGCTGTGCATGCAAACTGAGTGGAATACATACAATTTTTTGTATTCAGAGTTTTTTGAGATTCAAGCAGGAATTTTACCTAAACAGTAAGGACTCTGATGTTTCTTTGCTCCTCTCCACTTACTCCAGAATATTCCTTCCACCTTGCAAATCACAAAGAGCGGGGTCTGGCTTCCCAGTAA
This sequence comes from Aramus guarauna, assembly GCA_013400195.1. NCBI lineage: Eukaryota > Metazoa > Chordata > Aves > Gruiformes > Aramidae > Aramus > Aramus guarauna. The sequence goes on from VXBL01002259.1 coordinate 556,706, forward strand.
AGTCTCTAAAGGGGAACTTTTTTCCTCTTTTGTTCTGTGTAGAATTTATGGCATACAGAAAAGCAGACTACGGCATGACACTCGCATTTTGCATAATGACCCTGTCACCGTGGTCTCCTGCCCAAGAAACTCAGAACTACTTAAACCTTAGTGCTCAGAAACACAAGTAGAAAGTAGTAAGTTTGTTTTCTTACCTCTAAATTGTAGAGCACTCTGAAGGTGGACATGCCTGGAGCAAAAGATCTGAAAAGACTTTCTAGTATGGAACTAGCACTGGGCTGATGTTGGTGTTTTGAAGACAAGGATGGCGATTTTGAAGACTGAGAACTTGATTCTGATAGCAGTGTTTTCTAGGAGTAAGTCACAGAAGAAATATTTTGAGACTACTGAGTTTTGTTGTAATTGGAAATACATTTTATATAATCCCTGTAATAACCTCCTGCCTCCAGCTGCCTTGAAACAAATCAATAATCCTTAATGTGAGCATTATTTTGCAGCAGAGTTTCAAGCTTTCACCGATTATCACCTGATAGGGAATTTAAGAAAATTGGTAGGTAAAATCCTTCTTGCTAAACTCACCAACATTAGCTATTGTTTAATCCATACCTTCCTTCCCAGTGAATCAAGCTGATCAAGAGCCTCCTGAATAGCTGGGTCAGTGGGAATCAAGAGCAGAAGCTTCCTCACTCGCAGTGTTATCCTGAAAAGTTATCAGAAGTTACTTGTGCAAAATGGGACTCAGCCACACTGTGGCCTGGTGGATGCCTACACACTGTGAAGTAAGTAGCTATTCAAACTTTGCAGTGTGAGCATTTCTTCAATATTTAAAAACCATTTAGTTTGCTTACCTTGGCTCCTCTAGATTGGCAAGCTGGTAAAGCATATCAAACACATTACACACGAGAGCCATGACTACTCCAGGGAGGGATTTCTCCTGAGAATTAAGTAGAAATACAAAGGTCTTTTTTCTCCCTTCTCTGTTGCAAGTAATTTAAGAGAGGTCTTCACTGAAGCAACTGACCCAGATGCTAACCTGACCCATAGAAATCGCAGCTAGTTTCTAGACTGAGAGAGCATTTGAATTTTTACATCACCTCATTTCCCTTTCAACAATCAATTTTTGAAGTCAACTGTTAGTTAGGGTTGATATACAAAGCAGACCAGGAGTGGTCTGAACACACTAGTTAATGCTTCTTAGTTTATTCTCACACCACAGCTTTATTAATACGGAAAGCTGGAAATTTCTCTCCCAAACAAATATACAATCTCAAAATTAAATTGTACGGGTCTCTTATGTTTGTTTAAAAGACCCTGTAGAGATTAATAAACACCAAGCAGGCTATATAACAGAATACAGATTATGAAGTCCAATCTGCACGCATAAGGCAATTGTGTATTTAAATGCTTTGTTTCAATTGTAGTTTGAAAGCAAAACCAGACTACGAAAGACAGGATGCTCAAACTGATGTGAACAGCTTCTGTCTCATCTTTTCCTCTTCCACCCCAGCTGTGTCTCCTCCAACTATCCCTCCTCCAAGAAAAATCTGAGGGAAGGTTTCAGGCTAATACGCTGTACCTGTTCCATTGCATAGGATGAACTAAATACACTGCCACTGTTGCTGGAACTGGTTGAGGAATCTGCAGAGCTGCCTGATGGAGTCCCACTTCCTGATGTTTTTACTGTAAGGATTTGTTCATCAGAGAAACCCAGTTGGTGGAGGAGTTTCTGATCTTTGTTTACTGTTAGCTGCAAGAAAATATTTATCATTTAGTTCTGGAAAAGAGACTCCATTTCATAAAGAATGAGAATTCTTTGTAGTTACGCACCAGGCTGTCATTAGCAAATATCTGTATATTATCCACAGGCGAATTCAACATCTTTGCTATCTTCCACCTGACGCTCCCTACAGTTTCATTGCTATGAGCCTGTAAAATTAAACAACACTGGTTCAGTAAATCTGCTCAAGCAGTAAATTCCAGGAGAAAAAAAAGAAAAGTTTCCCATTAAAGTCCTCCAGCTCCTCTGTATAGGGTGGTAAGGGTATTGTCCACAAAAGAGACTGACAGGGTAGGACAGCAGAAGTGCTCCATCACTGACAGTAAGCAAACAACTTCTTTTTCCCATCCCAGAATGATAATTGAAATACATTTAGTCTACAAACACTTCCATTGCAGTTGCCTTACACACACTTTTAACGTTTTTCAAATAGAGTCCTCCAAGTTGACTGGAGTCCTTAAAAGCAGCTTACTCTGTTGAGCCGAGGCATCAAAAAAATCCAAGAATAGCTACAGGATCAACATGGCATGACAGACGTAACCTGTGCACACATACCTCTATGGTGAAGGTATCTTTGGTAGACTCGTATGTAACATTAAGAGTTAAAAGATGTCCATGGAAAGAGGCACCATGAGGTAGAATAGTTCGGGGAACAGAGTAAAGGTCCTAAAGGAAAAGAAAGATGACAGTAAATACCACTCTTAAAACCAAAGACATTTCTATGATGATATGTAACAAAGTTATTAGAGTTGCATAGGTTTAAATAACTTTAAATTTATATTAATTTTTAATAATATTGGAAGTTGTGTTCTTAGCCTTGCCTAGTAAGAAATTACATCTTACCTCTATTGTTATCACATAACGCTCCGCCAACAGCAGCAGTCTCTCAATTATTACAAGTTTAGTTGACCTAGAGATAAACATTGAAAACAAGAGTAACTTCTCCCAGAGATTAATTTTTGATGCCCACAGGTACCTACCATGAACTAGCTGTTTGCAAATATAACTCCTTAAACTTGGAGTTAATTCACTTGAAATTAACTAGGAAAACAGGACAAGAAACTCATGTTCTACTGCTCGAGAAGTAACCAGCTTCAGAAGAAGCTTCATGTTTCTAAAGGTTCCACCCTGTGTATATTTAAGCTACACATATAGGTAGGTGTAAGTTAAACTAGAGGATGAAAACCCATCCTTTTCTCTCCCAATTGAAAAAAAACAAAACAAAACAAAACCAAACCCTACTGCCCCAGAAATATTACATTACTAAGAGGCTGGTAATAGTCTGTAGGGGGGGTTTTGTGGATTTTTTTGGTTGGTTTTGGTTTTTTGGAGGTTGGACAGAGGGGTGTTGTGTTTTTTTTTTTTTTGTTTGTTTGTTTGTTTTGTTTTGTTTTTGTTTTTTAAAACCCATATCAAGCTAAGTGCACAGCACAGTCAAATTGCATTGTAATTGGAATATTCAATTGAGAAACCACCAGAACGTACAACTACCAATATTGAAAATTGGAATATTCAGTTGAGAAACCACCAGAACGTACAACTACCAATATTGAAAATTTTAATTAGCACTCAAAATCATGTGGGAAGCAGCTGGGAGCAAATGTCTACTGTCATATTTACTCTTTTAAAGGCAGGCCTACCTGTAAGGAGATTGAACTGATGTTGCTACTGTAGGCATAGCAGTTGCTGTAAGCATTTTTGTAGCTCTTGTAACAGCATGTGTTAGTGTTGGACCACCGAGCGCAGAGCTGGCTGCCTAGAATTGAAAGCAGAGTATAAGTGCTGGTCTACACAGACAATTAGTATGTCCTGGAGAGCTAAGAGGACAAGAAATATTTGTGGAAAGAATTTTTTTCTTTAAATAGAATTATCATTGTCAATCTAATTCTAAGATACAAAACTGAAAAAGCATGTAGGTACAAGAATAAAACTTGTCCTTTACCTCTAATCGTGTGTAGCAATCAGCAATGAATTTCTTGTGCAGTGATACTGAATCCTAAAGATAAAGTGTACAAATGAATTAGAACTTAAACCATAACCATGGGAATTACTTATAAAGTGACAGAACCTGACAAAATACACATTTTAACAGGCAGAGTATCAAGGCTCTATGAATGTCAAAGCATTTTCATGTACAAAATATATGCCTACCTTTTTCAATCTAGGAGTTAGATTAATATAGCTGTAATTTATTATCAATTGAATAGCTTCATTGGCAATTTCTTCATCAGGTGACTCCATTGCAATCTTCCAAATGAAATCCATTCCTATTAATTCCAGTTTTTCTACACTCTACGCAAGAAAGAACAACAACAAAACATGACTAGATTTCTAACACAATAGTGAGTTGAACCACAGGAATAAAACAGGCTTCCATCTGCTGGAAAAGCATCTTTTGACCACATCTTAAAAATTGTCTTTTCCAACACACTGCCAAGCTTTGGCACTGTGCAAAGTGAAATCAATAGCTGCAGATTTGTATATTTATATCAGGAAAAAAAAAAGTATTTGTTTACAGGTGGATAAACAAGTTCCAAAGAACACTCTCAAGCCAACTGAAAAAATTAAAAACTTTAGTTGGGAAAAAGCACAGGGAAATTTAATCAGGAATGGAATTTGTTTCACAAAGGCCAACATGGTAACCAACCACATAATAAACCATCACAAAACCTACTATGATACTTGGCAAAATATTATGCATTTGAAGTAAGTTAACTCTCAGTGATAAAGATCTAAAATGCCTATGGAAAACTACTTAGCATATAACAATTAATTTAACAAAAACACTGAAGGATCACAGAGTTTGTATGTTATTGTAGGTTAGAATTTGAATATGATAAGCCTAAATCTCTTGTAAATAATTAAAAAGGAAAAAAGAAAGGAAAATTTCCCTGCTAGGGAGAAGCAAAAAAATGCACAGTAGAATTCATGATTATTAAAGTAGTAGTCCACTTATTCCTCCTGCAAAGTTTTAGAAGCAACATACCAGCTTCCAGCTACCAACTGCTGAATTTTAACTGTTGTGTTGTAATCCTGGAGCTTTAGCTTCAGAATTTAAAAATGTTAATGCTAGAAGGACAATCTGCATATTACCACAAACACGACCGTGTCAAACAGCTGCTAAAGAATCCGTGTCTCACCTCCTCCCATCCCCAAGATGCCACCAGTAATATACAAGAATGAACGTGCCAGAACACTCACCAACTGAGTTCCTTGCCTCTTTAGTCGATGGTCACACAGGTTCACATTTTCAAAGAAAGTCTTAAATAAACTAAAACCTAAAAGTGAAAAAAGTTGGAAGCTTTTTATTTAGGTCAGGCTAAACCCACCCCTCTTGTGGATTATTACAACTTAAATTGATAGAAAAAGATCCCTGTTTGTATATTTAATTTGAAAGCTTAGGAAGCAAATTCCTGGTATATATTTCAAAAACAAATCTGTTGACCAAAGCCATTTTCTTACCATTCATAGTAATTTCATATGACTCCAGTTTAAGAATTTTCTCCTTGAAGAGCTGTTGCTGTACATCACTCTCTAGATCATGCTGTCCTTTTGTGAACCACTCAAAGCACATCTGGGAATAAAAGGCAGGTGTATTTTTACCCCATTATCATGGCAAATATTTTCGTTTTATACAGCATTGGCAAACTACGTCAGATACTACAGTAATGCATCTTACAGAAGTTTTATCTACAGCAAGAGGTTAAAAAACCTAATCATATAACCTCACACGTTATACAGGCTGTATTGTAGCATTAGGGTATCTTGCCTTCATCATCATCTTTCACCCAAATAGTGCCGAATGTCTCTTATGACCCCAAAAACTTGCATGTTGCCCTTTTCAAACCAGCATCAATAAACCTGCAAGTAATCTCCTGGCCAACGTTCCTCCCTCAGTCAAATTTAATGTTTAAAGAGCACCCTAGTCATAATTGAACAGGTAACAGTGGCTCCATTAGCTTACACAAAGCATATAAATGCCTTAGTTTGTGTTTGCTATTTATGTTTCACATGTCTCAACAAATACATGTAGTATTCACAATCCATTAAGACTCACCACAGACCCCAACTTTTCAAGTTTTTCTTACCTCTCGATCTAACTCACAAACATCCTGGCCAGTTACAAGGCATTCCCAGATCTCCCTGGCACGATTCCAGCCCAAATAAAGAGTGGCTTCTTGCAGAAAAAATGCCAAAAATTTTAGATGTGCCTCCAAATACTGAGAAAGAGGAAACAAACAAACAAAAAAATCAAGCTTAAGACTTTTCTTTCTGAAACAAGAACTCTAAGCATTCTTTTTATTTTTTGCAAACTTAGTTGTCAAATAATGGTACACTTTGCAAAACCTGGAAAACAAATTGTTTCTGCAGTGAGATTTATTCATATTTTATGCAATTTTTAACATTACTTCTTTTTGAATACCTTCTAAAAAGGCACATTGAAGTCCCCTTGGATTTGTTATTACTTTCCCGATATTGATATTATTTAACTTGGTTACTAAGTCACAACTAGGATGGAAAAACATTATTATCAAAACCTTAGCAACAAACTGTTACAAGCTATTTATGCATGTGACTTTCATGTCCTAACTAGCCAATCTATTTCAAATTTCAAGAGCTTCACATCAAATTCAAAGGTATACTCTCTATGAGAGTGTCCTGGTTTCAGCTGAGGGGGTTAATTTTCTTCATAGTAGCTAGTATGGGGCTGTGTTTTGGATTTGTGCTGGAAACAGCGTTGACAATACAGAGATGTTTTTGTTATATGGACCTATTGCTGAGCAGTGCTTACNAGAGTAGTTGAACTGAAGCTGGTGGAGGAGCTGGAAGATGCACAAGCTTGGAGACAGGAGGCCCTCGGGTGGGGAGATCCAGCTCTCGACCAGTTAAAGGCTTTGCTAAGAAACTTGCAGACTGATGTTTGCCCACCCTTGCTCTATAATGTAACAAGACCACAACAAGCCCTAGTAGACAACTGTCAGAACTATGAATAAAAACTAGTGTAATTATTCACCAGAGAACATACATACCAGTGAATTCCAAGAATAAAGCATCTAATCTTACGCAGCTTAGTCAGTGATACACTACATCATGTTTCCAAAAACCTAAGGTATAAGAAATTCAGGGTTCAGTACCTCCCGGTAAGTGTATCGGCCATCCACTAACGTTGCTCCAACAAGCCCTCCTGGACCTGCCACAGATGCAGCCAAACGGTGGCATGATATTAAGCTTCCTGTCACCAACTTCACTATTTCAAAGTTCTTCTTTAAATCTTGAATAATGCTCTTGGCAAAAAAATAAAAAACACAAAACACAAACAAAACACAAACCATTGAGAAAAGAGGTTTTTAAGAAAATACATAAACAGGCATGTGCACACAATAGTCTGCTCTTCTACAGACATGTGTCTCTTATCCGAAGGAGTAATGTTTCCCCCTCACCAGATGCATCCCTTCCAAGCATCCAAAGCACCCTGACCTTCCTATTTTCAGCATGTGTTGAGATACACGTGCGGCAGATTGCAAACGAAGTCTCATACCTCCACTCAGCCACTGTGTAACACATGTGACTTGCTGGTATTTTAGTCTGTTTTCCAAGAATCAGTGTCAATTCAATTACAAAGCAGCTGGTCTAAACATTAGCCATTGTTCATTTCTTAAGAGACATGCCTGTTAATTATTCTACGAAAAGCTGAGAATAAAATAAACTACTCCTGACACAGCAAACAGATTTATACATATATACACACACACAAGTGTACGGCACACAACGCAGCATCTCTACTTGAACAGTTTGTTTATGATACATCATTAAACTGTACTTGTCAAAGTGTTTTTTTAGTTTGTTTCCTCCCTCACTTCTAAATTCAAACTTCCACGGTCTGCAGAAGCAGAGCCACACAGACATAGCAAGGGCTTCAAAAATCATCTCAGCATATATCCTTACCTTGTCTTGCTTTTGGTACGTCTGCTTAATAAACGAACGTGTGATTTCATGGAGCTGACGTAATGCTGGCACCACCCACACAAACTGAGGATTATTGTGCTGGGATGACTAGTAGCAGGAAAGGTAAAAACAATTACACATGTGTACATGCTCAACAACAGATTTCTTCTTAGACTCCTAGAAGCCTAATGATTTCTATTAACGATGCTGTTTCAAAACAACAGCTACTAGCTCTGAAGGCTTCAGTTACTTGTTCCTGGTCCCTTTCCAAACACACTTAAGGTGCCCTTCTTCACTTTCTACAAGAAGCCCTTTGACACACACATAGGCCATTGTGCTCTCCTGATTATTCAGCCCAAAGTACCACCTCCTTGCTAGAGAACATGCAAATTAAGTAGACAAAAAGAACTCAGTTGCACCCAGGAGAGATGATAACCACCACCTTCTTCAATTATGGGAGATGAAGCAGGCCTGTTAGGGCATAAAAGGGCAAATCCAGTCAAACGACATTACTTACTGCTAAAGCAAGAATAATAGAAGAATGAACCTGAAATACTACTGAGGGTTAAGGGATGAGAAGAAATTTCTGATTGGTGCTGCAAGGAGCCCTCTGATAGGAAGCGAAGGATACTTAAGCTGCATTTTGAAAGAGATCCTACAAAGAATAACCCTCCTACCTCCTTGTTAGAACTGCTCATCACTTTTCTGGGAGGCTTCATTTTCTGTAAAGTTTGACCACACAAACCAGCACTGAGGTTGCTTGTTCAGAAGTGATGTCTGGTTTAAATACTGACAACAACCAATACCACCTACACAGATATTAAAGTAACCTGCCCATAACAGAGAGCTCTCTACTGATGACTCCCTCATGTTCTTGAGAATGCTGCCTTAATATTACATTCCCTCTCAGTTTATGTCTTCATTTCCCCTAATGAAGGGAAATAAGAAAATTATGTATTTTTAAACATCTTCTGTAGGGTTACCCCAATCAGCTTTCCTTTAGTGTTCCCCACTGCAGCACCTCTGTTAAAGCCCTTGCCAGAACGTAATTAAAAAGAATGTAAGAACAGGAAAGGACAAGAGAAGATCCAAAAGAAAAGACTGCTAGTTTTACAGAGATTCAGAACTCAAACTTTGAGATTCATATTGATAAACACACAGACAAAAAGGTGCGATCAGTATCAAGAAGCAACACACTATGCCTCCTAATCAACTAAAACCCTCTACAGATGCTGCAACACAGACAAAACTTAATTTACCGTGAAAAAAGTACAAGTTTTTTCTTTATTTACAGGTATACTTCAGACCCAAAAAAAAGATGACAGGAGTATTCCTGCAGACCTCAAGGAAAACTGCCTGCTATGTGAACAGTGTAGGGTAGAATATATGCAGTCTTTTAAGCCATGCACATCTCTGCTGCTGCCAGGAAACAGCACAGCACAGCCAGCTGTGGGAATGCCTTCTTTATGTTAGATTAAAAGAGTTTAAGTATTTTATTAAAATACAAAACTACTATGATTTAAATATCAATTTGCATTTTGAGACTTAATGGCCATGCCAGAACACATGCTTAACTCAAAGAAAACTAATCTAGGCTTTAACATGAAAGGGACAGTTAAAATACTGACATACCTTTATAGTGGTTCCATTTGCAAATTCTAACCTTGGGCCCATCCTGGTAGTTTCCCATAAACTGATCACTCCTTGTGCTGAAAATTTGCTTAAAACAAAGGCAAGAGACTTACTATGAGTCTCATGGTCAACAAACTGGCTCACAAAAAGCCTACCCCTCTCGTGGACTCCCCAAGGTAAGAACTTACAGATGGGACACACAATTTGTGCATCTTGAAAGGGCAACATCAAGGCTAGATAACATTTAATTTTGGAAAAGATAAAATAATAAACCAACCCTCTTAATATCCTCTATGCATTTGATGATGTAGCTTCTTTTGATTGCCTCTTTCACTGCGTAGGCATCACTGAGGATTGTCAGATGTTCCTCCAAGGCCTGCTGAATAAGACTGCATGGTAATGTTGGAAGATGAGCCAGCTCCCAAAGCACCTCCAGAACCTAGAGGAAGCAGTGCAAGATTAGTCAGGACCTAGGAAGTACAGGGACTAGCAACGCTACATTTAACAAAGAAAAAAGATATTTTATTTCACATTCACGTGCCTTTCCAGTGGTTGTCTCCACCCGTGCTTCTCGACCAATGCGCCCTATCAGGCTCAACAGCTTCTGCCGCACTCTATCGCTCTCTGTCTCCCAGCTCTGTGTGGCAAAGAAGTAACGTTCACTATTACAGCAGCAAGCACTGTCACTCTTAAGTCTCAAGTGTACACAAAAATACAATTAAATATAATAATAAAATCTCACTTTAAGTACCTTAGCACTGCCTATATAATGTAATCTAAGTCAATTAGCAGTACCAATAGCAGATCAGGCTTTTGGATTAACAAAAAAAAAATCAGCATTAGAAGTTTTATTTTATAGTAAATTTTATATTTACATTTTCATACAGAAAATATAAATGTATTCAAGGCATTTGCCCTTTGGTAGGCTGGATGCGCAAGTATCATCAATTCTCTTCCTAAGGAATGTAAATTCATGTGAAAACTTACCTTTTGGATTAGGACAAATAAATGATTGAGCTGATCAGAGCTAAACTTCACAGCAGCTGCAGCAATAATGGTATGTATGTTTTCAATCACAGTGGAGGATTGTCCTGACTAAAGAGAGGAAGGAAAACACATGAAGGTAGGTCTTTATCCCAAATAAGACAGAGAAAAATCTTCATGTAAGCATTACCCTACTATTCATACTAATGAGAAAGAATAACAGGTTTTGACATGTTAGAAACATAAGGTAAGAATAACTGTCTCCTCATTTCAATGTCAGAGAGGTCTTTGAAAGTAATTCTAAAGCAGGAAAGAACAAGTTAATCTACCATTATTGCAGCAACTTCAAGATGCCGCAATGGCACATACCACTGGAAGGCATGGTGCCAGCAACACCAACATCACCATTTTTATTGCTTGGTTAAGTTCATGTGTGGGGTGCTCCATCCCTGACACACTTTAAGGCTTTACTCAAAAGTGAGCAATGCAAAATCTCCTCCCACACTGATGGGAGCACCATGGTAACAACAGCCAGAAGTGGCAAGGAAGTATTGCATTTTATTAAAGAGTAAAAGTCAATGAGCTAGAATTATACTTCAGCTCTACTAAGCATGCAAGACTTGCTACTGTGCCCGCACATACTGCGGGTCTGACAGCATCCAGTGAGTTTAGTCTAAAACTTCAGCATTTGGACTGAGAAGAAAATAATTTCCTCCAGTGGGAGATGATGTTTCTGGTCAAAATTTCCACGTCATTTGCATTAAGCAGTCAAACCACCTTTCCCACACAGTCATAAGTTGCATATACATAAAGTGAATGTGAAAAGATGACTTGTCAATTATATGTACAGAAAGTTAAATGGGAATTCATATAATTTGAGCCCACTCTCTTTAAAGTCACACTGTGAGCTACATTCAAATTTATACCTCCAGTCATGAAAATTAATACCCTTAGACATGATCTTTGGTCTAGACAAACCCTCTATCACCTATTTCAGGCTGACAACCTCTTATTTCAAATCAAATATTTTTGCAGCCCCTTCACACTTGTTGCAAAGAACTGAACTTCATCATAAGAGTTAACAGTTGCGTTACAAGAAATTGCCAGGGGAAAAAAAAAATCCATTTTAAATGGTAAAGGAAGAAGTAGAAGAAAGCCTTTGCATTAATTATACAGTTAAAATTTCAACACCTCCACTACGCAATAAAGAGATGACTATATTATAAACCAAGAAATGCCACCACTGGAATGTCTGCTTTTGTAAGACATTCTAAAAGTACCTGCCTAGTCTTGGTTGCTTACCTGAATTCTCCAAATTTTAGTGAGCTCATCTAAAGATAATTTACTGCCCAACAGTTCAATAATTCCCTTTATACGATCACAGTATTGCGCTTGGTCTATATTACCTACGAAACAAAGGGAGGCAACTAAATTAATATATTTAAAACAGTATTAGACACATTAAATGCATAAGAATAAGTTCTTTTGAAAGGCAGAAGAACAAAGTTATCTTAATTTGAAAATTCTTTCTTTACTGTTACAGACAAATCTATCTGTTCAAAGAAAAAGAAAAGGCTCCTTCCATTTTTATTTTGTTTTACTTCATACATCCGATAGCAGTTCACTCCTATAGGGCCTTACTACTTTGGAAAAAACCCCAAACCTCTTGTCTCTCTTTTCTAGGGGCTAACAATACACAAAGAGAAACTGAGAGTAAAAATCCCAGGTACAACAGAAGACATCTGCACAGATGTCACATAGAGGACTAGATGAGAGCAGCAGAATTTGCAGGGTTTTCCTTTATTTTGAAGATGACCCAAACCCTTGAACTCCTTCTGTTAATAGTGTTCCATTAAAATGTATTCAGAGGGACAGATGAAACTTTTAAGACATTCAAAGCACATGCCAAAAGTCTTTGTGAAAGTGCTTACCTTCAAGAGCAATCGACAGGACAGAATTTTCTACTAGCCAATTTAGTAATCTGTCTGTATCTATTGCGTTCTTCACTGACTTGGATACCGTGCTGTCTTCTATTAATTTTGTTACCTAGAAATTGCAAAATGTGAGATTCTAACAATGATTCCTACATGCACACTATAAAATCTATTCAAAAGGCTTACTACAAAGCTTAAGTGTGAATCCTGAAATATTTTGAGCACAGAAGGTGTTTGTTTTTTCTTTTTTGCTGTTGCTGGTTGGTTTTTGTGGGGTTTGTGTGTTTGTTTTGGTAGTTTGGTTTTATGTTTGTTTGTTTTGCAGAGTTTTGTTGTGTTTGGTTTTGTTTTTTTAATAAGCTGTTTAAAGGCAAATTCCTAACCAGAAACACCTCCTTGTCATCAGTCTCTGATGCAGCAGATTCTTATTCCCAGTGTGACATAGAAAAGCTGGCCTGTGCTGTCAGGTATATTTCTACAGATATACCAGAAGTAGGTTACCTCAGGCTTTGGCATGTTACACTCAAATTAGTGTCCTATTTTTTATCCAGTACAGAACTGATGCAGGCTCCTCACTCTAGGGAGAAAAGGTACATTTCTGCTAAAGCCTTCAAAAGCTGCACTTTCATAACTTCACCAAGGATACATGACATTTATGACTAAGCAAACAGCAATGAGGTTTAACATCTCAATTTTCCCATAAAGAAGCAAAAAGCACAGAAGAGGGACTCTAAAACACCTTACAATGTCTGCATACTAAAAAATGCCTTTTTTAGGACACTTAAATTGTACAAGTTCTGGAAGGAAGAGATGAATGAACAACTCCATACTTAAACTGTTTTCTCCTTCTACTTAGATATAAGATTCCAGCACAAAGAGCCCTGGTCCATCAACTCAGTTCCTAGGTGCTACCACAGCATCCATGTACAACCATAATAATAATTAAAAAAAAAAATACAATTACATAGTGTAATGATCTAACAGGTCTGAGACATCAATCTAGGATTAAGTCCCGTTTACTTTTTTTTTTCCCCCCCTTTTTTCTCAATGAGAGGAGGGGAGAAAAGATATCCCATAGGATGCTCTGAATTATCAGGGTTATCTCAGAGTGAATATTCAATGAATAGCATAGACCACTGCTTATAAATCAATCTGAATTTGCAGTTCTTAGAAAAGGTTCAAACTATGTCTAGTTGTTTTCTAGTTGGGAGGCCATGGTCATTGCAGTGGCTACTAATAGTACAAACAACTCCTGTCATATTAACTTGTTTTGGTGTTTATTACCAACTAAGCTTTCGCTAAGGCAGCATAATTTGTCAGGAAATATTGCGCCACCTCTTTAAGGTTGTGGTTTCCATGACTTAGTAACAACCCATCCCACCTACACACAGCACATATACACACACAAAAAGCAAACCTACTTCTTTGAGGGAATTCATTTTTGCACTGAAGTGAGGAGATTTTAACATGCGCAACAGAATGTCCAGCCGTAAGTCATCTACTGCAGTTACCAAATCAGGTTGGAAGCGCATACACAGCAGTTTGATACCAGACAAGAGCTCAGGAATACTGACTAGTCTCTGTTGATTAAAAAAAAAGACAAATAGAAGCATTGCTATTTTTACTATTCTGTTTCAGACTTCAATGATTCACAAAGAGTAGGTTTAATGACCCAATACAGGCCGTTTAATCTATGAAATGCAGTACTATGTACATCTGAAAGTATTATTACTTGAACGCCAGAAATTCTAAGACAGCAAAACCTTCAGTTAAAGCGGACTCTCCTGCTACAGATTTGGTATGCTAAATTGCCCCTCTGTCGTTACACAACCTATGCATACTTTAGAGTTTACCATTAACAATTTAAGTCTAAGTAAAAAGTCAACACTCAAAAATTTAACAGAACTGAATGCCAAATTCAGGGTAATACAGAAAGTAGTCACAAGTTACATGGCCATTTTATCAACAGTTATCAAATTCTCAGAAGCTAACAGCTAATGCAACAGTCATATGCACACAAGTTGTAAGAATTTAACAGGCTGTGAGATAGTAAGCATCTTCAAGTTAGACAACTGACCATTCTGTACCCTTCAAAAGGGGACAAACAAAACCATATTTCATAGCAACAGCAGCAAAATATTTTTAAAAGGGTCATGACATCAGATATCTACTGAAAAGGATATTGAATGGGATTGGGTAAATGTATTTTGTTCTATGTCATTCAGTCAGAATTCAGAACAGGCTGTATTTTTGCCAGTGAAAATAAAGCTACTGTTCTAGTATACGTTGTCAGCATTTTCAAGCCACACAGGAAGTTCTTCCTAAATATTTAATATATAAAACATTACCTTGTCTTTCAAGTCCTTTTCTTCTACATTCTGTACATATTTAATCATTTTATGAATGATTGGATCCAGCATGGGCTAAAGAATGTGAGAAAAAAGCATGACAATCATTTTATATTTCCTGAAATCAATTACATTACTCAGAAGATCTGGCTGTAAAGCAAAATACGTAGCTGAAAGCTCACAATTGTCTTAGACAGAAAGCAACACCTGCAACACACATAAAACTACTCTGCTAGGTACGTCCAGAAAAAGAAGCAATTGCTATGAGAAGCCATTTGAGACCAACATAATGTTGTTTAAAACAAAATGAAACAGATCTTTCAAAATGCATCGGTTATTAGGCGCATATGACTGACTCCCAGTGGCTTCTAAACTACCTCCTCTTCAAAGAAAGACTTTCAGTCACTTATTAAATCAATTGTTTTTGTTAGTGAGTGTAGGTGTGAAGCCTGGGGTATATTTGTACGTACACATATATCATGGTGATATTTTTTTCCCTGTACCACAATTTTTTTCCCAGTGCAGACTCTCATATCCATGTGCTTGATCTTAACCAGAAAGTTAAACACAAAATCCCATCCATCAAGCTAGATTCTTTTCCCACATGCTTTACACTGATGAAGCTTACTAATGGCAGTGGCAAAGCTTCTCATTGTTGCAGATGTAGATAAGTGAGTACAGATCACTGTGTTTAGAAAATGAATCTGAACATTGTCTGATCCCTCTATCCATCACCCTCAGGATGCTCAAAATGATTCTTGTACTTTATGCAAAGTGAGTTTTGAAGGCTTTTTGAATTAGTCACCAGTTTCACACCAACAGAGTTGTACACTAATTCTCAGCACTGTTTTTTTTGAGTTCCTACAATAAAAGAACAGAGTCTCATGTAGCTGTCTTTCTGATACCATACTGCCCAAGATCTATGTTGACACAGAGAGCTCCATCCATATTTGAGCAAAACTACTACAATCACATTTCAAGGCTTTACTATTTGCTGAAAAGAACTCAGAACAAAGGCATTTTACCTGTACTACGGAAGAGTTAAGATATTCCGCACAAACTCCAAATGGTTGAACTAATGCAGAGATTGCCTGAAAGAAATACAGTGAGTATTTAGGTGTACATACAAGAGATCTTTTCGGAGCTAGTGATCTATACCTTAAAAGGCATATGAAGGTAAGTATTATTTATTCCATACAATAATTTCCAGTCATTTGCTACAATAGATTTTGGTGTGCAACTCCTTTACAACAACACATGGTTCAGAAAAGAGATTTACTCTCTGGCATATAGTATGTGTTATATACTTTTGCCTGAAATAAAAAACACCTTCCCAGTTTTTGCCAATCTTGGTCCTCTCACCATTCTGTTCAGACTTCTCTGTCTAATCCTGTTTCAGTCACAGAAGTGAACAGACGGAAAGGGACACATCACATTTTGGTTGCTCTCTACAGAAATGAGAGGTGTGAATGCAAGACTGAAGGTTAAAGCCATATTGGCAAATTTCTTCCCCAAAGAATTAAGTGCGAGAAAGCTTTTTCAAACGTGTCATATACACGGCAAGATCTCTTCAACGCATGATTTTATTCTTATTTACCTTATACTCAAACTATATACTTGTACTACCCAAACTATATTTGGGACTATATACCCAAACTATTCTATGATTTTCAAGTGATATCTATCAAAAAGAAATTAAATGTATAAAGACAGTTGTTTGCCAATATATAATATCAAAATTGGTTTCTTCTCACCCTGGATCAAGAATTGTGAAATTGAGTGTGCACCACTGCAATCAAAGGCCTAAATTAAGCCAGGCTGAACCAGACTTCCTTCCTAAACAAGCAGTTATTAGTCATTAAATAAAGTCAAAGTTTCTATTGCAGTATCAGGACTTAAATCGAGTTTCCTCATTCTTCTGTCATGCTCATATATGAGCCTATCTCTTTATAAAAAGAAGCAAGTATCAGTAGCCCAAGAAAAGAAGTTGAATTCTCCCCAAATGGCATTTGACTGAAAGCAGACTGACTTTATACTGGAGGGACAAGATTCTAAATGACAGTGTTCTCCCTTAGGCTCCTTGCTCTTCAACACTTGAAATATCATGATGTCTCCTGAATATAGGTTAGGAAGCTAAAACTAAACAAGTTAGACTTTGTCACCAAAAATAGTTTAGAACTGTTGAACCAGTCAGTTTTCAGATGCAGATCTTGAAAAGTTGCTTAGGATTAGACAGTGTCTGTCTTCCTAAGGATTTTTTTTTTCCTTAAACAATGATTTCTATAATAAATGACAGAAATCAATTCACTTGCAGCTAAATGCAGCTACAGCTGAAGTAAACAGAAGATGAGGGACATATTTGTGAATTTACATTGAAACTAAACTGACTGATGTCTAACTGGAAGGCCAAATGTTAGCCAGAAAGATAGACTAGCCCCTCCTCTTTTCTGTGATATTTCAAAAGCTCTTCAGTCACAGATTCTTATGCACAACCTCTTTTGACCTCCAGTCTGACAGCACTTCTCCAGGGCTCTGGGGGAATGTTACTTTGGTACCGAAGCGAAGGTAAGAGCACTGCCAAAAGGGATGGTACTGGTTCTACAGGAAGTGTGCAATGGAAAAGAAGTCTTATGATAGAAGATGAACTTACCCCAAGTTCAATATCCTCTGAATTGAGTTTGGACTGAATTGCTGAAAATCCACCCAACTCTGCAAACTGAAACAAAATAATCAGTGTTATGTTAGTGAACTACAGTATTTTCTCTTTTAAATAAGCTATTAGAGAAAATACCTTATTGAGAGTTCCTGGGATAGCAACAAGAATCCTTTACCATGGAATATCACATTCAACATAAGCTTTATGTTTCCACGGGAATTCAGGGGCACACTGGGGAATGCAATTATACTTGGTACCAGTTTAAACATCGAGCTAGAAACTGTCTAAGGTAAAAGTGGACATAGGGAAGAAAACTAGACCACATATAGCAACAGCTGACTGGCCTAGCATGTTTGATGGGGAAACTGCAGCCTAAGCTGAGCTCTCGACTTCCTCTAGCGACAGCTATCACGTTAGTGTGAAGGTGCTCAAGGGAGAAGGCAGCAACTCAACAAGACTTATTTAGCACGGCCTCTTCCCTACACGTAGGCAGGATTAAAATGTTAATTTTTTTTTATTTTTTTTTTGGTGTGGGTATCACAAAAGTGAAGAGTGGAAAAACAAGTCGGTGGGGGGAGGGGGGAAGAAGAAATTATCTCTGAAGCCAAACTAATTCAAGGGACAAATAACAGTTCTGTTTGGTTTACATTTACCTACCCTGTTCACTAGATCCACCAGCCACCCGTGAGGTTCCTTGAACAATTAAAATATTAACAAATTAGTATCTGCAACAATCAATGCTAAACATTTGTCTTCTGAAACAGAGATCTGAACATTCAGCCCATTAACCCACATCCTAAATGCATGCTTCATGATTTCAAAGAAAACAGCAATGTGTTTGTAACAACTCCTTTACTAAGCACGTAGCTGGAGCTCTGGGAGGTTCTCATTAGCATCATCCTTTTTGGGACTCCACTTGACATCACTGACCATGTGCTGTGGCAACAGTACACACTGTAGCTGCTGACTCACAAGCAACTGTATTTATAGAACATTAGCAGCATGGAACATTACTAAAGAACCTTTCCCAAAGCAGCAGATGCAGAATTTTCTTTCTACAGCCACAAACTTGTTTTCTGAAGGAGAGATCAATACCACCAAGCCGCCTTCTTCAGACCCACCCATCTGGAACAACTGTGACAAGACAGTGCAAACGTCAAAAACTGCGTCCTTGCCAGTGTGTCTGACTTGAAGATATCCTATCCTTGAATTCAGAAAAGCATGAATTCTCTGCTAGAACTGTACACTTGGAGTTACCCTGGTCATTTCACACTCAACAGCCAGACAGATGTCAGTCCTTAGATACAACAGATCTGCCTGTCTGACTGTTGTGACACTTTAGACATTAAAGTACAGCAATTTCTAAATCCAGCCTCTAATAGAGAACCGGGACAATTTGAGAGGAAAAATTCATTTCTACAGACCAACATATACTGAAGATCTATTTGCTGTAATTCTTGGTGACACATTTTAGCTTTCTTGTGTTATAAATACCTACTAATCAAGGAAATCTTTTCTGAAATAAACACATCTACCCTAAGAATAGGTTTTAGGGCACAGTGATGCTCACCTTCTGAAAAGTGGATATGGGCGAGACAGCATGCATGTTCCCCTCCCCGAAAACTTCTGCCCAGTTTCTCTGGCACACCTTCATTCGATTCTTGAAGTGATATTCATTGTCAGGGTTAAATGCCTTGAAAGAAAAGTCCATGGCAATGAACAGCATGGCTTATGCCAGTCTCAAAACTTTTGTTATGTCTGACTTTGTCAGTTGAGCATTCTCCTGGTTGACAGTTAAAGATCTAGCAAAATGTAAAGTTTAACAGAAGACCCCTGCTCCTGCCTCTCAGTTCCTACTGTATAAAGCATTCTGAACCTTCCATTCTGTATAGACAATATCCAATACCCATGTGAGACAGATATCCGTATAAAGGGGGAAATAACTCAAAAGTACCAGTTTTGAAAAATAAACAGTGAAGTGAAAGCAGATATGATTTTCTTTTTTTGAGAGATTTGAGATTTTTTTTTTAATCTGCAGCAAGCAATGGCTGCAGATTGTAAGACAATATACTACAACTTCAATATAGTTTAAAAAGCAGCAGCATAAATATGAAATACCAAATACCCAAATATTAGAAATTGCAACAAAGAGTCAAATACCATTGTAAGTACACCAAGCAGGCCCACAGGAATAGGATCTTGTTTTACTCTTTCCGCAACCAGGTCCACTAGCAGCATAAGCATGTTGTATATTCCTTCATGGATTTCAGTTCCCCACTTGTGAACAGCACTGGATGTCAACAGCTTTAAAAAAAAAAAAAGTAAGTTTTTGAAGTTTGAGCACAATCACAAAATAGGAGAAATTTATAAACCCCTGAGACTGTCTTCAGAGCAAATGTTGCCTTCGAGTATACTAAACAGTCTGGTGTGTTTTTCAGATGCTCTTCCTGCACTAATGGCTTAAGAGTTAATTACATTTGTAATTTTGTTGAAGAACACCTTAAATCACAGTTTATGACAGAAAATCAAATGTAGCAAAGCAAACTGTTTTCCATTTCCACGCACTAGCAAAGACCGTAACCTTTACAAAGAACAACTAATATGCAAATAACTTGTTTGCAGATTGAAGACAACTATCAAATCTTCAAGTAGGCGTGCCACAAAGCTGCACTGATTCAGCTGTAATAACCATTTACCAATTCACACTTTTTGAGTCTGTTTCTATTGGAAAACAAAGAACATTTAACCATGAGGAGAGAGGTATTTAATGCTGCTTTCCCACCTACTGAAACATGTTCTTTAAATCTGGTCTAATGTGGTTGTTCATAAAGGACATTAAGTTTCCATCTGCAATTTTCTGCTAGTGGTGTCTGAATGCAAGCAGTTAAAAAGTTTAATACTTTAAATACAATTACTTTTTGTACCATTTTAAGAAAGAAGAGGGTTTCTTGCAAATATTTCATCAAATTGTAATTCAGCACATTCTGAATTTAGATTTCTACAGATTATTGTTCTGGAGGAGAAATCTACACTATTTATTTAATATACAAAAATATCAAGTGATTTAAAAGTATTGTACGTAAAGTTATTACTCTAATAGCCAAATGGAAGAATAATTTTCCCCTTAATTTTCTATCTTCCTGAATACACTTATATTCTCAATATTTTAAGATTAGGAATGAGTAACTTTTTAAAAAGTGTATATATATTTTTATGCATATGGTCTAAAAACTGGGCAAGAAATTTAGGCAGTGTCCAAAATAGACAGAATAGTGGGAAGTAAATTGGTTTGGGGAGTTGCATAGAGAAAATTCACAATAACCCAGAGAAGAACAGCCAGAGGGGCACATTAGGCATTAAGCACTGAGGAGAAAGACAAATGCTAAACAGATCATGCAAAGAGGTAAGAAAGAATTTAGCAACCTTCCAAAGAAGGAGCAGAAAGAATAGAGTTAAAGGAATTCTGATTCTGAACTTGCCATTAATAGCTATAGACTGTGTAATGCCTATAGAGCTCTTCAGTTAAGAGAGGAAGAAAAAAAAAAAAGAAAAGAAAAAAGAAAAGAAAAAGAAAAGCTATGTGCCAGAATTGGCCAGAGTTGCAGAACTGGGACTTTGTATGATTTTAATCTAAGTCTATGTATGATTTTAATCTAGGAAAAGAAACTGACTGTGATTTTAAACTAAGAACATACTCACTAGTTACCATAGTTTCTGAAGTCTGGATTACAAGACACTATTTCCACCATGAACAACGTAAAGAAACATTGAATTGGTCTACTGTACCTACTTACCTTTTTAAATGCTTCAGGCATGCATCTGTCCATAAACCTCTTGCAATTTTCATCAGAATCAGAAAGACCTTTACAGACAGAAAGGAGAGTGCTTTTTCAAAAACATTTTAAGAACGCCAAAACTTTTTAAGATTACCTCATGGAGCTAGTTGCAAGTTTTTGAGAACACCAACCCAAACCAGCAATAATAAATGTGCTACTGTTCATTCGTAACTAGCACGCTTTTTCAGCCACAAAAAAAAATTTGTGAGTCAAGAGAACTTGCCTTTTAGAAATAAGAAGTTTCCCAATGTTCCACCTTTTACAACTTCTTCAAGCATTATTAGCACTATTTCTCCCTTCAAAGTTTATAACTTATACTAACTTCAGATCATTTCTGATGCTTCACACCCTCCACCCAAAACTAAATCTATGTGCACCCTTTTAACACAGGTTGGAAATAAAGAAGTAAACCAGAATCACGTAACAACTTCCATTCTTCCAGTGGATTATGGCTTCCTTTTAGCCTGCCATCAGGCATGACGGAAAAACTATCTTGCACTCTCATTATATAGCAGTTGTTGGGAATGATGCCTCCATAACACTCTTAACCCCAGCCAAAGTACTGAATACAGAAGAGTCAAACTGAGGTCTAATGCAGTATAAGCATTTCACTAGGGAAAAACAACGAGTTATACAAGCATGGTACAGCATGGATTTAGATGACAGCTTGTTTTTACAAATGGAAAATAACCAGCACAATGAAAAAAAGAGTCAGTAATTCAGCTCTGAAAAACAGCAATTCCTACAATCATTAGAATATAAAGAAACATGTGCTCCAATTTTTAAAAAAGCTTAAGTAAACAAATTAGAGGGGAAAAAAAAAAAAGACCGACCAACATCCTTTTTACAGCATTGGGTAGAATAGTTCACTGTTAACCACTTTCACAGCGATGTGATCATTCTGCAGGGTGCTAAGTAAACAACAGCAAGATTAATACGAAAAACCTAACTGCCCACCATACTGTCCATGAAATCCTTTGAACAGATAATCTTTATATGTGTAGAAAGAGAACTTACCTAGTCTTGCTAAGTAGGTGGATGCAATTAGGCACTTGCCTAGAGACTCTTCCCGCTTATAGGGTATGGACCAGTGATCTGTCAAAACTCTGCTCTCCAGTTCATACAAGTTAGTTGTTGGAAACTCAATACCTTCACCAGAGCAATTCCCATTTTCATCATTTTTCTGTGAATAAAAAGGAAGTTCAAGTGAAACATTCTCTCTCTCTCCTAGGCACTTTAAAGACTTTAGCAGCTTCAAAAAAAGGGGCTGTGCTTGTAACAAGCATGTCGAATTCACAACAACCCTGAGGCTGCTTGTGTTTTTCAAAGTAGAACTTAATATTTCAATTTGAAGGGATTACATACCTTTATGTATTTTGTCTAGGTGATAACTACTATGTTTACATAACTAATTGCTAACTAATTGCCTATTTAAATGGCAAATCTTGTTCCTTAGTCAGATCCTAGAGCCAAGTGATAAGTACTTCCAGTCCCTGTGAGACTGTAGAGTACAAACCTTGATCTTCACAGATCTGCATATTAATCCTCTGTTCAACAACAACTGTAGAATATGCAATAGTTTCTTCTAAGGGAGGCCAATTTCATCACACTCTCACCCCATCACATTAAGAAACACAAGGCACTAATCCAGTACATCAGGATTATTTTTTCTTTTTACTACATAATTATCTGCAGAAAAATTTACATCTCAACAAAGAAACAATTGCCCTTCTCCTGAAGTCAAAATGACCTACTGGAAAACGTTCTGGAAGGCAAACAGGGGAAAAAGCAAGCAGATGCCTGCAGCTAAGCTTTACAGGTTTCCTCGCTAGTGCCACTGAACAGCAGCTATTTCTGCGTACAGGCAGAACACAGAATTAGCCCCATGTTCTTTGCTAAGTGCCATGTGAGGTAACAGCCTCAGTAGTGCCAAATGAGAGAGCAGACAAGTTATCCATTTATTTTCTTTTGTTTATTTTTTAACTTCACATAGATGCTAGCTACCCAATGTGCCGAGAGCTCACATGGACTAACTTTCCCTGCCTTCCGCAGCACAGGAGCGGACAATTCAGGCAGGAGAAAGGACAGAATGTCTGGATCAGGCCTGGCAGCAACCAGGAGCAACTGTCAGAGAAGGAGGAAAACACAAGTGCAGTGATGGTAACAAGATCCCCTGAGGGAGAGGCCAGGGACATGTAAGGAGGAAGGACAAGCAGGAAACACGTTCCAGAGTTTAAAAAGCAGTGTCAGGAAAAAGAACGAAATAAATAGAAAGGAATAAACCAAAAGAAAGAACTGAACTCAGGAAGACTTGGTATACAAAGAATGAAATCAACGTATGCAGACAAGTGTGCTTCCAGCTCTCTCTCTGCACATGCTATTTGCAGGATTAGACCTGTTTATTAAAAAGTAAATGTGTCATATTCACTTTCACAATGATTCAAAAATATTAAGCCAAGAAAACGGCAATTGTATAGAGCTTACCCTTTAAAGTTCACTGGTGCAGATGAGGATAGCACACAGTGGCTGGACTTACTGACAGGTTCTGGAGAGCAGCAGTAAAGTTTATAGGTATGGAACACAAAATAGCACTCAGAAAAATCCCAACGTGTCAGTGTATGGGAAATAAGGTGCCACATTCCCCCAACCCTCTACTAAACATTTAGTCCTAAGTTTGTCATTATGGGAAGTTGTACTTTAACAGACCTGAATATCAACTTGTGAAACTGTAGTTGTCTGTCTGACCCAGTATTGTGCATAGAAGTCTAATGTAATTCACATCTAGCAAATCATGCCCTGTTTAAATACTTCAAGTTTGGAAGACCTTCATGTTTGAAGGTCTAAATGAAAAGACATTGAAACCATTTAAAAGTGAAAGTTTTCTAGGAAATGTCCTGATGTACTTATTAAACAAACAACAGTTAAGTTTATGGCTTTTGTAAAGGACACCCATCCAGAACACAAATCCATTTCCTGTAGAAAATAAATGTGCAGTTACAAAGAAAGCCCTTATAGCAACAGTTCGGGATACGATGATTAGTCTAATAAAGGTAAACTGAGTAGAATAGAATATAAACACCCAATTGCTAGGTTCCACATTTCAGTTGAGCCTAGACTTGTAGCAAAGGAAAGCAACATCTCAACAAGTGATTCCAGTAACTGCGTACCAGTTGCTCCATTCCCTGGAGGAAACTCAGCACGTTAAATAAAAATATCCATTGCTAACACTACCTGAAGAGGTGTAGCCTAACAGCAGTGCAGGCCTTCAACTGTTGCTGAAAAATTCCACCTGTTGTTCTCCTTTCCCATCTGCATAATGTTGCTCTTTATTACTTCTTTCCACACAAGTCATTGCCTGTGTCCATAATACGGAAATTCATAAGGAAAGAATGGAATAACACCTTCAGTGCATACTCAGCTGCTACAAATACGGGTATTTTCATAAACTGTGCCAAGGATATGTTTGGCCTATTGCTGTACTGAGTCCACAAACAACGTAGTGAAAAGATGGTGTGGTTTTTGTTTTTTTTTTTCCTCACACAAGAAATAACAACAGGTGTGGTACTGGGAATATTGTCCTAATAACAAAGGGAACTATTTGCACTGAGGCATGTGCCAACATCTTTGGCACATTCCACTAATTAGAGACCAGTCTTCTTGTTTGTCGGTTTTCTGCTACTAAAACCCTGCCCAGAAAGTATCAACTTCAATTATTTATTAAGAACATACCACATACAAATAGCTTCATAGCTACTGTGAAACCTCCAACAGTCTCAATTAAACGCCTAGGCAGTTTAAAACTCAAATTCCACTTCAAACCATTAATAAATTTAGTACCCTGCATTTTTTGAGATTACTGCTCTGTTCAGTTTATGTTACTGCAGACTGAGTCCTGTTTCTTACAACACATCTAGTATGAGTAACAGTCCCTTTAAAGACATTTGCTGCTCTTTCATAATTAGTGTCCTTTTGTACAAGTAAACCGTTCAACATCCAACTTCTAAATCGATTTGTGCACTGCTCTTTAAAGTGAGGGATTTATTAATGGCAGCTAGTAAGGTGCAGTGTCAGCTCAGCTCTTGCACAACTCGCCAAGGCAGGCTGCAGAGCTTACTTGCTCTGTTGACATTCACAACCCAACCCATCACAGCTCTGAAGAGGCACCCACAATTAACACTCTGTAACTGAGGAGCTAGAAATCGTCACCACAGACTCTACTGACGTGGGTCCACAGGTGAAATAAAAGCTTTTAAAGAAAGAGTATGCTATACAGGAAAATAAATAGTACACAAGGCCATGCCAGCCTCCCCAAAATTGGTTTTCTGGGTCACTTTTGGGTAATTATATACATATACACAGACACATATTAAGTATATAAACTCCCTCCCTCCTCTCAAACAGATGACTTAAGAACAGTGTCTGCCAGGTAATGATGACCTACATCAGGACTGTGCAATTCTGGCTGAACAGACTTAATACTGAACTGGTACATGACACGTTAAGGATTTGTAGGGATATTCTGCATCAATTGAATAGTAAAAAGGAAAGAAACTATTCCTGGCAGCCAACGGGTCATCCAAACAGTTTAAAAGTCTGCAAGAATCACCTGTTTTCTGAGATAGGAAATCATGGTGCACATTGCACATCCTGCGACTATTCTCCATTCTGCAGTCCAAATCTTGAGACCAAAACGCATTTGCTTTAACCTTTAAAGCTTTAAACCTTTAACATAATTTTCCATGCCTTCTGATATAGCTCTTATTACACAAAAGCCCTGAAGTTCCCCCCATTCTAACAGCATTACTTGACTCTTTTGGCTTATTTTCAAGGTGTGAAAAAGCAGTTATGTCCAAACATACACACACAGGGTCCCAAGAGAAATTTCCTCAACATGACTCAAGAGTTTCACTCTGGGGACCTGGCACCTCCCAGAGTTGTTTGCAAGGCTGAATAAACAAAAAATTGTTAAATATCTGATCAATAAAGCATTGCATAAGTCTGTAGTATAAAACCTTCCATGGAAGACTATCAGAACAAAGATTAGCCCTCACACAAAAAGTGAAATATAAATTAACTTTAATTGCCAAAAGGTCACAGTTCAAAGCTTCAAAAATGTATGCCTGCAGTATTCAGCTAATTAACTCATCAAACACTGTTTAACTAAAGCCACTGACGTTTACCATGCTGGTCACTTTACATAAAATAACAAGGAGTTTAAAAAAAGGTTTGGATGCTAATTGGCAGTCTTAGTAATGAAATTACAGTCAAATTATAATTTAAACTTGTTAATTTGATTTTGATAGAAGGCTACCAACAGAATTTATTATCACCAGAGCGAAGTCACATTATGTGCTCCTGAATCTAGTATAATTTATGAAACAGAACCCCAAAGTCATGTTTCCTTCAACAAGAAACAGTAGCAGACTTTCTAAGATACCAGCGGACCAAGCACTTCCCTTCACCCTCATGTCTCTCTAATAAGTGATTTTCACAAAATGACCACCATTTTATAGCCACGAAAACAGATTTTTTGCTGCTTCGCTGTATTGTAAACAAACCAACCAAACCAAATAAAACCACCTCCCTCCCAAACAAAAAAATCCACCAAATGAAGAAACCGTCTTTTGTTACTATGTACCTACAAACAGGACCAAATTTAATTGCTCTGAAATGCAGTAATGGAAAAAAAAAAAAAAAAAGCTTAAACCAAGAATTAGAAGCCAAAAATTCTAGGTCCATCTTTCACTTTTATCACAGACATTCTACACACTAATGAGGAAATCCATTTTTCAATGCTTCAGCTTCCCCAGCTATGAAGTGCCTGTAGTGGTACTTCCCTCTGCCACAGCATGCTGGTGGACCATTCACTAGTGTTTGCAAAGTACTGCAAGATGCTCAGGTGGAGGCTATGTAAGCGAAATACATCAAATACCCATAAAACCAGAGCATTTCTCTGCTCTCTGATCTATTATGTCCACCAATTTGTGGGAGAAGCCATGAACCCTGAAGTCATGACTTGACAGTCCCTCTCTATCTACCAGACTACTGATTAAAGTAGCTTTTACTTTCACACCTGGATGTCAATTCATTTCTCTTTTAATTAACTCCTAAAAGGAGGATATTCTGTTACCTAGGACTGAATCACAGGGTAAGAATTAAAAGGCTTTCAAATAAATCAAAGCTACTACCTTCCACTTACACTTGAACACACTAAGCATGTGGTATTGAGTGTTGTTAAAAAAAGGTTAGATTTTCATACCTGTAATCTACTTGCTTTTTATAAACTGGTGCTCGAGGAGCTTGAAGAACTTCTTTAAACTTGTGTTAAGTGGCAGATGTGGGAAGAAAATTGAAGAGTATTTCCCAGTTGCCTGTTCTTGCCATCAGATCAAACTCATTCAACCCACATTGCTAAGAGCAAGCCTGGTATCCTTTTATGAATATGACAATATTAGTAAGCCTCAGAAAACGGTGTCATATATGGAATTTCCACATTATGTTTCTTATTTGGCAGTAAGAAAACCCACTGTGATTTCCTAAATGTTTTACTGCTGAACGGGCATTTATTTGCAAAGTATAGTAACAGTTTTTAACTGTTTAGGATTTGAAACAGATATAGCATCTTGCCCTTGCATTTTCATTCACAGGAAAATATCTGTACGCAAAATTTCTGAGTACAGTGATAGGTAGGAGTGCTTTTAGTTATTTATGTTCTGCTAAGAGAAAGTGAGCTCATTGGGGAGCTATATGGATATTTTATTCTTTTTGCATAGAGATTAGGCTCTTTAGTTCAAATTTTTACTATGCAGTACTTCACACAAACAAATGTAGCCTTGTCATAAGAAAAAATACTAGTATTTCATCATGTTAATGTAAAGGAATGATACCAGTCTATCACTAAAGGAAAATAAATCCTATGTTACAGATTTCACTTAACTGCCAATTTGGAGTCTTGCCTCACACCATAAAGGCGCCCTAAGAAAATTCTGATTTCTTTAGTGAATGTTCCCACAGAAAGTTTTGGACACTGATGTTAACTGAAAGTAGTACAAACGTGCTATCAAGAATGCATGGTTAGACTAAACCCTTCACAGTAGTTGTAAGGGATTATAACAAATCAACCACAAAAACCCCATGGCTCTCCCTCTTCCTCACGTCTCTCACAACCAAGAACTGTGTAAGACTGGCAATAAGAACACAATATGAATTTGAAAAATAAAAATAAATTCAGTAAAGCTAGAAATTAACTGGGATTTTCTAAAAACATTGCTTGTACTGGTCTCCCTGATTTCCAGGGTAATGGTGCGATGTTACTAAGCAATATTCCCCAGTGTACTTGCCTAGTTGTTCAGAGATAAACACAGTACTCAGCGTTACAGCAAAACAAAATAATTGAGGCTCTATTAATTCAAATGTGATTTTTAAAGATTAATTTAACTTAAAAAAAAAGAGGAATACCTTTGCCATTTTATACTACTATTTCCATAGTATTTAGTGAAATCTCAGATTTGTTACAACCACTTTTGGCAATATATTTTGAAGTTCAATAACTAGTTGTAGGCCAGGGAGAGGTCACGGAAAGCACTGTTAAGAATGCCATTCTAAGGAACCAAGGAAAACACACTTATCTTGCACTTATTCTATTAGGATAACTACAAACAGCCAGACACTGAGTTGCTATCATTACTCCTCCCAACCCTTGAGTTTTCATAAGAACAAAACCTCATGCTTATTCCCAAATAACTCAAAATAACTTTGTGTGGTATCAGATAAACATTGTGCTTTAATACACTAAAACAATGAATCACAAATGCTTAGCATTTCAGTACTTAAAATTAAGTCAATGCTTCCATCTTCTTTTGCCAAAACACCAGGCATTAATGCTGCAGAAACACTCGTTTAAGTATTTAGTACAAGATTTTAATGACTGAAGGTCAGGCTCTGGAAGGGAGAATTAATTCAGTAACACTGCTAAACGCTCATCTATGCTTCCATTCTATGAATGCAAACTGATGAGAAACTAGAGACAAACTAGAACTGACAAAGCTGAAAACAACGAGTTTGAATTTCAGTTCTACAATGTATCGTTACAAAATTGAGATTAGCTAACCAGAAAAATCTTTAAATGCCTCTCAAGACTGCTCTGCTGGGCATCAGAACAAAAGAAGTCAGAACTGCTGTAGTGAGCAGGAAGATCAAGTGGCAAGAAACATTGCGTACATTAGCTTTTTTTAATTTATTTAAATTTGGCCGATGAAGCATAACTGAAACATACATACCAAAGACTATTCCTATGGCAGCACAAATACGTGCTTTTTTCAAAATAAGAGCTTACAAAAGAAACAGGCACTTCCTTTCCATCTTTGCTCTCCTCATACAAAGAGCTACTGTTCCTTAATCCAAAAGCAATCCAAATGATTTGCTGGAATTAAATTCTAACACTAGCTAATTTGTTTTTATTCTCATTCTTCTTCAGTATTCACTTCCTTATTAAACAGCTGCCGCAAAAGAGCACTGTAAACTGGGAAGATGACCAGTAAATGCCTCCAGAGAACATTATATCAAAAACACTTCCTGCCCAGCTGAGAAGTTGGCTATATGGAGTGGTCTCCTACCTCCACAGGCATCATCTTCCCTGATGAACCAGTAATTATAAAGTGCTAGTCTGAATCCAAAGATCACGCTAACAATCACATTACATCATAAAGGCTTTATAAATTATTTGAAACGAAGCTTAAACTTAAAATTAGCCAACTGCACCTCCCAGTATTAGCCCTATTTTCCCTAACTTTACATAGCATCTCTATTAGTCTGTGTTCTATCAAGAATGAAACCCAGGGTATTTTCTTTCAAAGGCCAAGAAAGCCTCAAGGTAACTAGAATCTAAGTAGAGGTTCTACACCAGGGCTACTCATTTTTGAAAACAGTGATGCCGAAAACCAAGAGTGCTAAAATACTAATGCCACTTGACATTCTGATGGCATGCAGCCAGGGATTCAATGCCAGAATCCACCACAGAGCTTTATTTGATTGCTTAATTGTTTTACGAGGCCAATTCCTAGACAAGCCACACTGTAAAACTTCCACATGAGAATGTCAGAAATACTCACTTCTGCAAAGCTCAACGCTACTTACAAGGCAGGAGACTGATTTTAAATTTATAAAATTGTAGCGTGAAATCCATCTCATTTGCTTGAAGGCTAAATACCCTTTTTGTCTTTAAATAAATAAAGCTCCTTCCATTCAAGGATCAAAGAACTTCCCGAGCCTAATGTCCGTGGTACTTCTAATAAAGCACACACCATTATCCTCATTTTACACACCAGAAGCTAAAACAGAGGTTAAGTTACATACCCACTGTGACGCAGCACATTTGTGGCAGAGCTGCTTTCAGTACTGAGCTCTAATAATGAGGAGAGACAGAGTTGTGAACACAACAGTTCTGCAGCATGACTAGTGAGAATGTTCCTGGCACTGGTACTCACTACAGTCACTGGCCTGTTTCTTTTACAGAACCCATTCTCCTGAAATCAAACAGCAGCTCGAAAAGCAATCTTGGACAAATTTTATTATATATCTTATCTAGTAAAATGGAGTGCATATGAGCTTTTGATCCAGTTCAACAACAACAAAAAATAATCAAAAGAGCACATGCTAAAGGAGACAGGAATAGCTGGAAGGTAATATAATCCGTTAATCACAATTTACCCAAAAGGTCACAGTAATGACTCTCAGAAGCTGTTGAAAAACAAAACAAGATTGTTTTACTAGAGGTTATACAAACTGCTGCTGTAACGTTCAGTACTTTCAGTGTAAGTGGGTTCCTATCCCTTACTGCAATTTTAGGTTCTCTGGTCACAATCCCCACACTCACTTGGCCTGCTCTTCTCCGTCCCTGGTTCCCCCAACTCATAAAAGCCAGCAATTCTGGCACTCACGGCAATTCACGGACACACTGACAGACATTGTCATCACATTCGTTTATCTTAAATTGTAAGGATTTAGCAGCAGTTCATGAAACAGCTTATCTGTCAGTCATACGAAAAGATGAGCACACCATCCTTCCACACCCCCCCCACTCAGCAGAGTCACACCATACAAATCTGTATGTTGCCTAAGAAATAAGCACAAAAATCCCAGATTCCTGCCAAAACGCACTTATGAGATTTACTTCAGCTGACAGACGTAAACACAGAAGTTTCACCAAACAGGCAAAGTTACCTCTTGTAAAGCAGGTGATCTCAGCCTGTCAAAGTGGTTTGGCACTACACTGGGCAAAACTTCAAACCAACTGTAAACCTAAAGTTGAACTTCCTGATATTTCAGGAAGGCTCCACAAACGAACGTGAAGCCCCCTTTGTATTTCCAAATTTGCCTGCCCTTTTTCTTTTAATGAGTTAAGCATGCTCATGCTAACTGCTAACAGCATCAGCTCCAGAGGCATGCCACAGCTATTAACATAAAACTCATCAACTACATGCTCTTTGAAAGACATTAACCTGCTGAAACTGAAGTTACATAAATTAATTTTCATGAGGGCTGAAAGTCTTCATCTCAAGTCTTACATATAAGGCACAGAGCACAGGCTGAGCCAGCTCAGCGCAGCTGCCTTGCTTCTGGGCCAGTTATTCCAAACTCAGGCTTCTGTAACACTTCCAGGCAGCCCTGAAGATCAACAGTCTGGACCACTGAAAGAGGGTTCACACTGGTTTTACTATCTTATCTAAAGAAAGCATGTTTTTACTAGTATGCTATGTATCTGGTTGCTGCGTTATTCTCAAGGAAAACCAACAGACAAGCCTTTCTTTGATCAACATGCTTACTGAACAGAACAGATTCTAACATTATGTAATAGAAACCAAATAAGCATATGCAAACATAATGGATTCATTACTGATTAAGGAAAATGTAGAGTGTTTAATCATTCATAAATCTATTCTTATATGCATGGTAAACTGTGCTCAGCCAAAAAAAGAATGTAAATACAAAGTACAGACCTGTTACACACACATCTTGGAGAATGACTAGAGCTTTCTTCTTATTTTTAAATTAAAAAAAAAAAAAGAAGAAAAATCTAATCCTAACTTTTGTTCATGAGGAAGGTTACTAGACCAGAAAATTTTATTATGGTCTTTTGATTCATATGTTCATGTATATTATTGATATATAAAATCCAAAAATCAAACTAAAAAACTAACACACCACTACCTCCCCACTAAATAAAAGTGGTATTATGATGAGGAGGAATACACACTCTAAGAGCTGTTAGAAAGAGAGATGGATATTGAGAGAAAGAAAGCCAGAAATAACATCTGAATTACCACAAGCTAGCATGGGCTACAATATGTTTCAACATAATGTATATGACTACAATGAATAATACAGCTATTTGTGCAATGGTTTTCTGTGCCGCTTCATATGCCATAAGCTTGTGCTGAATGGAAAACTACTTACTGATTAACCATGTAAATAATAGCTGTAGTTTATTAAATGTAGTCCTAGACTACATTTGAAGAATATATGTGCAGGAGTTGACTGACGCTCACATGCAAATGAATCCAATCACTAAATTGAGACCTGAATTTATATAAAATTTCACGTAGCAAGATACTTCAATCCTTCTGAAATGCCTACTTTGTGGATTTGCAGTCACCTGCCTACATTGAAACGTTTTGGTTTCCCTCCTGTGGGTTAACAAGAACACAAGTCAAAACCAGCAAGAAAATGAGCGTCAAAGGAAACTATAACACCTATGTAAGTTTGATTAGACATACAAGCTGAAATAACAGGGAAAAAACTCCTCTTAATCAGAGTTGTCAGTGTGATTTGTAATAAGGAGGGAAAAAAAGCACTTCTCTGAAGTTAACACAGACAGCTTCTCTTGAAATGTCACACTGACAACCCAGACTGCCCCAACCATAACTATATCTGATAGGAAAACTCACCCTCTTGATGGCTACAGAGATCTGAATGCAAGCAAGCAGAACTCTCATTCACTCCCAACTCTTCAAAGCAAAGGCTGGAAACCAGCACCCTATTGCTTCGATCAGTGAAGTTAAACAGCGACTCCTCTTCTGCACAGCACACGTGCTGTCCCACAGATAGCCTTACTTCACTAGCATACATCATCAGCTTATATGAGCTAAGGATCTAACCCAGTTAATTCTGTGACCAGGATCACGTATCTTTATTCTGCAAGACTGGACTTCAATATACTGAGGCTATAAACATGGATGATCTGTGCAAGTGTAGCTATGTACAAGAACATATGTGCATGTATTCTTCATATATATATATATTTATAGATAGATACACACACATACACAGAAAAATACCACTTCTGGTGCAGGAAATCCCCATGATACTGTTCACTGAAGCCTGGAAGGATACATGAGTTTCCCTGGGTTTATTCACATGCTTAGGCACCTGCTTCTTGAGACAGAGACTATGCAAGGTGGCCCTTTGGTACCACACAGCAGGGCTGTTCTTCTGTTCTCATCCCCAGGGGTTCCATAGTCTGGTCACTACTAATTGTCTCTTTTCATATGAGCACTCTGGGAAGTTTTGGAAAAAAGACCTGGAGGAGGAAAAGGCCTTACAGGTAAGTGCCACAAGGCAGCAGGGAAAACGCCATGAGTGTACCCGCTGGCTGAGGAGTTCAGAGTTCTGGAAGAGGATGGAAGAGAGAAGAGAAAGAGGCAGACAAGGATGCAGGAGAGGAGCTGAGAAAAGCTGGCATTCTCCAGCACTTCTACTTCAGGTCTATTTTAGATCACAGCTATAATTTAAAACAGTTGTTTTGAAACTATTTGAACTCACTGCATTCCCATTTCAGAATTTACGCCTAGCTTACCCCCATAAAACTGCATGCAAAGTAACACCCAGGCTGCACTTTCCTTCGCATTGTGCAAACAGTGAAAAAAAAAATTAGACAGTCGTTAGTCACTCGGATTATGCAAGAAGGTACGGCTGGGGGGGTGGGGAGAAAAAAAACAAACCAAACCCCTACGGTAGCCACGGATTCCTAGAATGCCCAGGAAAAGCCCGGCTGCTCGTCACTTCGCAGCGACCGCAGCGAACAGCCACGGCGCGTACCCCCGGCACCGAACCGGAGGAAGCCGGCGAGGCGGTCGAAGAGAAGCCCCGCGGCCCGTGGGGTGACGGGGCACCCTCCCGC